>CATIWR010026067.1:0-13487 GCA_949677035.1 Omphalea diandra
AACCTAAAAAATAGAGTGTCTCTCTAAACCCGCCAGAGATATATATATATATATATATATATATATATATATATATATATATATATATATATTTCCAATGACAGATATACATGGGAAACAAACATTCCAGATAGAATTTGCTGATTTAGAAATAGGCATATATCATAAGTTATGATATTTATCCAAGTTTTTATACCAAGATCCCCTTGTATATACTTCCCAGAGTTCTCTAGTTAAAAGATTCTCTCAATCCTTGAATATAATCATTGAAGCCATAAATTATTTCACTATGGATATATCTCCCATCAGAGAATGGGATTGAAACAAAAACTTATGTAACTGGCGATATTGGCATTTCATATCTCAAACTTCCAACATAAGTAGAACAGGTTATTAATTTCACATTGACCTCCCTCTCAACTCTAATAGTCAAAGCAAGATATTGACATTATATAACGCCAAAGGCACCAAAGATAAGAGAGAGATTTGTCCTTAATATTTTGTCAGGAGAGGGAAGGAGAAGTCACATACTTTTATACATAATTTTGTCAATATAACAAATTACTTTCTAAAAACACTGAAGTACCATATCATAGGTCCATAGGAACTCTTAGACCATCATGTGGAAGCTGCACTGGTATTCGTTCCCTGCATACAAACGGTGACAGAAGAATGTCAGTTTCCTAGCTAGTTTTCATGAAGATAAAAAGAAAAATACAAACCGTTGTTAATTACTTGCCAAATAGGACGGTTTGCCTTTCTAGCTTTCAGTTTATTACAAGAAAGGATTGCGGTAGCTTCATTGATAAAAAGCTTGGTGCTTTTCAAAAGCAGCCACTTATAAAGAAAAGTTGGCATTTGTCAAAATAGAACACAAGCAGCTCAAATATTTTTGGGTAAAATATTTATTTTTAATATTGAAATACGATTTATAATATAAATGAGTTCTAATTTATTGACAATGAAATTTCTTTAAAATTATAAGATTGTAAGTTTAAAATCCAATCAAAATCCAATAATATTAAGAAAATTGATTACGATATATTTTAATTATAACAATAAATCAAAGTTAATTATTTACTGTACTTGTTTTATATAAATTATTTGTTTAAGCCACATTTATGACTTGTGCTTCCTATTTATTTCAATTCAAACACTAAAATTTCAAGTATTAGAATAAAGATTTAGTTTCAAATTTTTTATAGTAATATTATTATAGCTATCTATTGATTGATTTTTTTGCGATATTATCACTTAATTACTAATTAATTTCTTTTATAAAGTATAAACTTGTGATTACTAAATGCCTAAATTCTTTATAAAAGTTTTGCACAAGTGATCTTCTTAGATTAAATCAAAATTAGTTGAATGTATTGATATAAATTTGAAATTGATTATTGTATTACAAACCAATGATAATTAAAGTGCTTATTAGTGAAACTAATCTAAAATTCAAGAAAATTTACTAATAGTAATTTTTTACATTAAAGTAAAATTAAGAGCATTTGTTGGTAAAAATTAAGGATTTGTATAATTATAGTATTTATTAATCAAGTAAATTCATGTCAAAAATTATATTTAGTGTTAACTAATTATTTATAGTTAATCAATTTTGAAGAGAAAAACGATTTTTTTTTTTTAAAAAAAGATAGTATAGTACTATTTAAATCAATGATAATAAAATGCTAATGAATGAAAATAATAGACACTAAAACCCAGGGATTTAGTAACCGTAATTTTTTGGATTAAAGTAAAATTAAGTGGAAACAGATAATAATAATAATAATAATAATATTCTAATCCTACTGAATAATGTTGATATGATCTTAAATACTAATACAGGGCTTAGTATAAGCTTATTTTTATGAATACACTTCACTAAACAGCCAAATTGTGTCAATTGCCCTTCAAAATGCATCTCATTAATTTGAACATGATCATCAAGAGCAAATTCGACACCTTTTTTACCATTCTGCCAATAAAGCATTGTCTTTGTAATGATCGAACTCATGACCCATTCCAGTTAAAAGGGCTTGCTTTGGACATAATCTCTTCACAGCGTCAAGGCTCTACAGATTAAGCAGCCTTTATAAAATCCCCAAAAAACATAAATTGATTCAGAATTGAAAAAAAAATACATCAAAGATAAAAACCTGGGTAAGCAGAAATGAGCACCAGGGGATCCATACTGCAGAGAAAAGGCAAAGCAGAAGATCAATGACATCAATAAACTACTAAAAACTGCAAAGCAGAATGGTAACATGAAATTGTCTAAAGACATTATCAGTAGCATAAGGAGAAGTACAGGATCAAGGAGGTTTTGTGGAACGGAAGGCCCTTTCATTAAACAATTTTGGTCAAAGAAGCCGATGAGCAATGCCTATCTCAAAAAAGAATCAAATAAATTCTTTATATTATCTTTAACTCCAACTGCATTTGACCCCAAAAAAAAAAAAACTCTCCAACTGCTATCAAGACTCATTATATTACTTATCCTTGCAGTATTAAAACAAGGTGCAAAAATCAAATTAAACCTTGTGATAATTTTAACCTAGGTTTCAAATGGTATGTTCACAAATTTATGGGAGATTATCTTTGCATGTCCTCCCAGCAGATTTATACTCAATAACACAAAAGAAGAGCATACTATTTTACCACTTGAGCCAATATGTAATGAGCTGTTTCGGGGCTTTCTAATGCTAAGTTCGTCATAAACACGTTGATACATATTTAGTTCAACTAGGAAAGCCAATACTCTCAACATTTGGTTCATTCACTCTGATCATCACAAGATTGTTCCAGATTTCAATTTGTCCCACAAGTTCCAGTTTCATCAATTTAGGCCCAAAATTTCATTAGCATTACAACGTGGTCAATAACTCCATTCAGAATGTTAGACAAAAGGAAGTTCATATGAGTATTAAGTCACCCGTACTAGCAATTTGTAATAAGCATCCACAAGAAGGTCATACAAAGATGTGGAAGGGATGTGGAGTGTGGTGGGCCTAGGAAAATGAGAAAGCACATCAAAGAATCTGAATTTGAAGAACAAATTAACCGTATTTAAACTCAGACCTTGAGGAAACTAAGTTACGGAAAGGAAAATGAAAGAATACAGGATCAAAAGAAAACCAAAAAACCTATCACTGAAGTAGAAAAGAAAGGGTAAAATATTTATCTCAACTAAATGTCAGCCACTGATGTCATAAAATTGTAAAAAATTTCCTCATATTACTAGATATGGAAAAAGAAAAAAATCAAAGAACATTTTAAGAAATATCTATTTATATTTTGCTAATCAGATTAAAGAATTTGATTTTTTTAACATTACACTAAAACTTTAACAATTGAAAAAACATCCGTCACGAAGTTGAATTTTTACAAAATGATAGAGAAGCTCATAGTGTTTCCACATTGGGTAAGATTCAAAGATGAATTTAGAATTTACAAGTCTTATAGACAGTAAAATTAGAACTCTCTTTTCTATTTAAAAAAGAAAACATACTGCGCCCTCCTAACTAGGTTATATTTTTTGTCTGGCGGAAAATGAGATTAAATGTTACCTTTTGAGTTGTAGACTCAACGCCCTACAAAGACAATTTCAATTTCCAAACACTCATCAAGTTCTTGTTGGGTTTTCTCCAGGCTTTCTTTTGGAGTGACAGGATTTAGGCTTAGAATGATATATTGTACACACATTCACTGACTCCTAACCAAGTCCATGGAATAAGAGAACACAACAAGAAATTGGGAAAGAAAGCAAAAACGATTGAAGAATCAATACACACACACACACATAATTTTGGTCTTAGAAATTGGTTATAACAGAAAATTGTCATTTGCCATGTTTAATTTTTGACAACTAAAAACCGTATAATTTTGAGTTATTCGTATTATTTAATTAAAGATGTTAAAAAAACTAAAAGCATCAGTTAAAAAATTGTATAAAGAAAGATAAAAGGAAAAAGGAAAAAAATAAATAAACAAAGATAGACGGAAAAACCAGAAAAGAAAGAAAAAAAGTTTAAAAAATAAATAGGAAAGGAAGGGGAAAAAAAAAAGGCAAACATAACAACAAAGCAAAGAATAGCAGAAAAGGAAATATTATATATGATGCAAGGCAATGGCAATGACACAGAAATTACAATTATAGGTTGCTCAAAGAGCGGATTAACGACTTGTGTAAATTTAGTGCCAAAGAAGGTGATGAAGAGAGTGGGAGTGAGTAGAAAAGATGCAAAAAGAAAAATATGCGTTACTTTGCTCATGGGTTGAAGCTGTAGAGAAATGTTTCAGAATACTGCAAAAATTTCCAGCACCGATCAGTCGCGCTTGCAGGAGCCTTTTTTGGAAGGTTGATCCTTCTTTGATTTATTTGCTCTAAAAGCTGATCTGTCTTCAATTTCATATTTGCGCACTGCCACCTATCAGTGTCCTGTTCTCCCTATCTCAATAATGTTCTCATTTGTTCTGCATGAACAGAGAAGGAAGGCTTCTTCACTGTTTATAGGATCTATTTTTCACATGTACATCACATGCAATTTTTGCTGAGATATTTAGTATCAAACTGACCAATCAACAAGATTGATGAAGTAGCAATTAATTTGAAAAACAGCCAACTGGAAAACAATAGTCATGTTCTGAATTCTCCAAGCTACCACAAAAAATGATACCAGTTGATCTAGGACTGAGTTTACTCCATTCTAACCTTTCATTTAATATTCCAAACAAAGTTCAAAGATTATATAGCATTGTAAACTACTGAAATTTTGGGATTTGAATTAGCTGAATTGACAGGGTGTATATTTGTTTACGTCCTGATAATAAATGGCTGACTTAACAGAGAAGACATATTTACACGTGCACACGTCTACAAACGGTCATTTTCTGGCAGCTCATGCATATTCGAATGCACAATTTTAAATCAAGAATGAATCTCTTTTGAACATCTAACATGAACAATGCTCAGATTTTTTTTTTAATAGAAATTATTGAGGGGCGATAAGGAAAGTACAAAAAACACATAAATTTGACACTGACCCTGCGGGACGCATCGAAGATAAGAAGATCCAACTCTCCAGCCCCAGCTTTTGAAATTACTTCAACAACAGAGATGCAATGAATTAAAAAACAATAACGAAGGTTTAGACATCCAGAAGAAAACTATCCTCAATCAAATAAAATCCAATAAAATCTGACAAATATTTCTCCACAAATGAGATGACTTAATCTTTGATTAATTTCACAGTACTTCAGAGGCTAATGACTTTTATATGGGGTATAAAATATGCATAAAAATCTACCACTTCTAGCAGCATGAACAAGAAATTACTCACCATACTCTCTGGTTGCAGGAAAAAGTGAAACATCAGATATATAAGCTACTCTACATTTTTCACCAAAGAGAAACCCAAGGAAATATAATCTTCTCCATGCATCACCTGCAAGAAAACAAACATGAGAAACAGGCTATATAAGTCCGTGAGTTTTTGTCTATATGTGTGTGTATATGAAGAGATTTTCAGAGCATGTAACTGGCAGAGGAATGAACTGTAAGCCAGATGCAAAAAATGGTCTCTGACAGTCTTCCTCAATTATCTTCCAATCCAGCTGTGCTGCTATCTGCCTTATTTCTTGGCCATCCCTTAATTTTTTATTAGTCAAGTATGGAAATGTCAAAGCAACACTGTTTCAGAGGTAAAATATAAGCAAACATCAACACAATGTTTTCAATTAGATAGCAGTTGTATATAAAAAATAAAAAATAAACCTGAAATTCAAATTCAACAAGGTGAAGTTCTATGGTTTGGAAGTCTAATAAGATATGACATTGTTGTTTTCTAAACAATAAACAAGATGAGTTTGCCAGTGTTTATGTAATTCATGCATAAATCCTAGTCCCAAATTATGCAAACAACTCATTCATATTAACTAAAAGAATAGCTAAATAAAGACTGTAAGTGAAGCACCCAAGGGACACTCAGTTTTAAATTATCAAATTTAATCAGTAAGCCAACTCATATTTCAGCTGCTGCAGATTTATACAAAGAAATAGTGAATGCATGGAAATTAGAAGGTAGGCCGGTCCAAGTTCAATCACTAATAGTTAAGTATAATGATACTCCCACAATAACAAAAAGTACCAAAGTTGTCTGACAACACTAAGTTCAGTGGAAATGCATTTAAAGGTCCGTGTCTATAATTCTCCTAGATTAGTTGCAACAAATATATGACTTTCAGGTTTGTAGTATGTATAACTTTCCCTATTGCATTTAATGTCTCTAAAACGTAAGAATCTTAATGATTATTATCTAAGGTTATTTTAGATGTTTAACCTTTAAATTCTTCAATCTTCAATACTCTTAACCCATTACTGTACATCATTTATCATAACCTTGAAAACCAACATGTTCTAATCATTTGGTAGGTATTTTATTTGATAATAAACTTGAAACATCAAACAAAAATTTCAGTCGAATTTTACACATAAATTTCATCATAAAGAATCACAAACAGACCAAAGCATCACATAAATTATAGCTATTGAATACCAGAAACGAAAAATTAATAAATGTAACTGTCAAACTAGTTTAGAAGATGTATGTGTGCATGACAAGAGGAATAGAATAGGTACCTATCCATTGTAAACTGACTTAGGTAAATGGGGAGCGGATCAATACTATTTGTAGGACCATGTGGTGCAGCATGAATGTCATCAAGACCAAGAACAGCATGTTCATGACTCAAAATAATCTGCAGTTCACACAAACTTAGTTCTAGTACTGCCTGAAGGGACCCTAATTATAATGCAAGATAAGAAATAATATTATGTTAAGCACAAGAATGCATAACAAATGCAGAAAAATGTAAAAATCCACTGCTCTTAAAATTACAAGATTTCACAAAAGATAGTTAACATCTACCACTTATTTCATGCCCCTGAAAAAATCTATGCTCATTGCTCAAAATAAAAAATGAATCGTATAGCCATAATGATGTTCAAAAACTGGGTAAATGATCTGACCCCATCAATCATCACATTGCCTCGTAGCTTTTAAGATTAACCTCAAGCCACACAGAGATCATATAGCTCCACTTCAGATATGGATATCAAATATCAGCTTTTCTCTACTTTTCCAAATGGTTCAAAGAGTATTCAATTTGATGCTTATTGATCATTTAATATTGTACAAAAAATGAGTGACTCCTAGCAGCCTTAGGAGATAGATGAACATGATATTAAAAAAAGAAAAAAAAAAGAGAAGGAAAAGTCTGAATGGTGCAAGGCACGACATCAACATCATGTTGCACCTTACACCATGTTTGGCACTTGCTTTTCTTTTTTTTTTTTTTAAAAAAAAATGGATAGAATTTGATTGGATGTTTAACATTTTCTATATCTAGTGCTATAAATTTCTATATTTATTTTATTCATTGTTTATAATTGTGTATTGAATTTGAAGTAGATGAGAATGTCAATTAATGTCATATGTAGTTGCTTGAAATTCGTACATGATTACAGAAAATGATAAACATCCAATCTAATTCTGTATAGAATTTTTGTATATGATTACAGAAAATGAATGAAATGATATAAAATTAGATAAAATCAAATACAAAAAAGACTGATCAAATTTTATCTAGGATTTGCAAAAAAAAAAAAAAAAAAGGGGAAATTTTTGCCAAATGGGGCGCGAGACGCAACATCACTATATATGTCACGTCTTATAGCCAAATTACTCTATCTTACCTCATGAATAATTTAGTACATGCAAAATGCTAGTTGCATTATTATTTAGAAAGGGGCTATAGTGTTTTACCATAGCAGCCACCAGTACATATATTACTTTTCCATCCCCCCCTCTCATTCTAACATTTTCTCAAAATAATATTTTTGAGTGCAAAACAAACAGATGCTCAATCTAAATGAAATATGAAACCCTAGTTGTTGGAAGCCGCCTAATTGTTACTCTGTCAATATCAAGCTCCATCAGAGACCAAATTCTGAGGACAATAATGTTTGCATCATTGCTCCCCGTCCCAATACTTTTTTTCTTTTTTCTTTTTTTTACTTTGGCTTTGAATAGGATTCGAACTCCAGATCTCATAGTTTTAGAAACAACTCCAATATCTTTTTCTTTAATTTGAAATTTTCCACAATAAAAGAAAATCCTGTCCATTCATTCAATTGAGCCATACCCCATGTCAATGATTTATTACCACCTTAAAAGTATAATACATTTCGAGGTGTAAGTGAGACCAATCACTGTGCATATGGGTGAAATTTCCACAAAAAATGAGAGGAAGTAGGGCTGCCACAAATTTGTGAGGTGGCAAATTTTTATTGGCTTGGTGTCTGGGCTCATATCTATACCCCAAGCGTAGGTTAGAGTTTTCACATATAATAAAACCTAATACACTCAATGCAGCCTTTTCAAAATCGAACCAATTCCATACTAACTTGTTAAGATTTCTTTATCCAACAACTATGAAAAGATGATTCATCAAGGTAGGAGAACGTTTTTATCAAGTCGACAAATTAACTACTAATGAAGTGCAATAAGGATAAAATATGACTCACAGAGTCTAGTCGAGGAATTCTGTGAAAAGTAAACCACCTAAGTACTTGCTTCCTGAACGTCTTCCCAATATCAATCAGTATATAGTTGTTTTTCTCATCAGTTTTGCAATAATCAATAAGAAATACACATCAATTCCTCATTCCTGAATTTTCTCAGAAACCAAACATGGCAACCAAATGAAACTAGAAATAACCTGTAGTTGGGATTTTGCGCAGGTGGGACAGAGAGGGCCTGGGAGCAAACATGGCAGGGTGGATTAGATGGCTGGATCAGGCATAATCCAAAGCGGACAGTGTTGGAGCATCCAGTCCCAAGAAAGATCAGAGCTGATTTAACACCACCATGAATGTTTGCTCTCCAATTTTTATCATTTTCAATTTCCCTGCCAAATGATTGGACTGCACAACATAGTTTTTTCTCATTTTCACCAATCGTTTAATAGTAGTTTTTTTCTCGCCTAATCACCAAAAACAGTTCATTTGTTCCGAGTTTTTATTTTCTTATACTCTTTTATTTTCGAATCAATCTGTGAACTTTCAAGAATGTCACAACTTTAATCATGAGGCTGTGAGTTCGTATCTCAGGCCAGGCAAAATTATTATTTTTTTTTAAAAAAGGAAAATTCTGCAATCAAAGGTAGAATCAAAATGCAACTAACGAGCACACAACATAAGCCCAAATTTAACACCATAAAAAGAACAATCTGAAAACGCAACATGTCATTCCATCTATCATGCTGATGCATAACGACGTCGTTGAAAATGAGACAGTAGAAGTAAGGCAGATTCAGGTTGGATTTGCAATATTATTTGAACGAATTGAAATAATATTTGTTTTTTTTTTTCTCTTTTCCTATAATGCAAAATTTCTATTTTATTTTTCTTTAGGAACAGAATCTCTTAATTTTTTGCATTCATTATCCAACCTCTTTTTTAATGAATCTATTAATAGTGTTAATAGAATGATTAATTAAGAAACAAAATCATATAAAAGATTAATTGTATCCTAAAACTTGCATAACAAATTTAAAAGTCCAAATTAATTTTTTAGTCTATTTAGGTCTAATTAGCATAAATTTTATAAATTTTAGTTTAATTAAATTTTATTTATAATAAAGATTTATTTTTTCATTTTTATAAATAATAGTAATATCAAAATAAAAATGAAAAAAAAAAAAACTAACAACCTAAATTATAGCTGAAAGAATATTATTCATTTTGCCTTTAATAATGTAATTGATCATGATTTTCAAATTAAAAATAAAAATTCTTCTTCAAAAATAAATTTTAATAATTTTAATTAATAAATAAAACAATAACTCGAAGTAAAACAAATAATCTATTTTTTAATAGTTTTGTTAATTAAAACAATTAAAATTTATCTTTTAAACGAAATTTTTTATTTTTTTAAACAAATAGTCTATATTTTTTTTTACTATTTTATTACCCCTTATTTATTATGTATTGTTCATCGGACACTGTGATATCAATCTTTGATGAAGTAATTTCATAATTTATCTTAGTTATTTATTTATTTTACTTTGTTACTTCAATTTCGTTATTATTATATATTCAATTTGTAAAATGATTATTTGATAGTTTAATAATGCTGTTGTTGCTACTATTGGTCGGGTTGTGGGTTTAGGGGGCGAGCCTTGTCGCGGATGGTATTGCTCCTGGTGGTGGTGGTGGCTGGGTCGAAGGTGTAGGCTTTGACGGGTTTAGGTTTGGGTGTGGAGGGTAAGATGGAGAGAATGGAAAATGGAAGAAGAGGCCATTCTAATGTAGTGAAAGAGCGTTGCGTGTAGTCGATTGGAGTGTGGGCCAAGATCTGAAAGTTATGGATTTTTGTAGTTGGAAGAACCTTGAGGCTTTTATGATTTTTTTCAATTTGATTCTAACAGTGTTGGCTCGACAATAAATAATTGAAATAATTTATTAAATAGATTGTAGATAAAGTTATTGAAAGTTATTTCCAATTTCAATAGGTAATCGATCACTTTTCAACAATCAATATTAAAAGTAGATAATTTAACAGTTTTAAAGTTTAACCGTTCATTTATAAATCAAGTTCACAGTAAAAAAACTTCACTTATTTATTAAAATAACTAAAAAGTGAAATAAATGGTTTTTTTTTTTTTACTATTTTATTAGTTAAATATATTTTAAAAAAGAAATTTGCATTTCTTAATTTATTAATTGCAATCAATTGCGTTATTAAGAGTAAAAGAGAACTTTTTTTCAATCACAATTTAGGTGGGTAACGTTTTTATTTTTTTATTTTTGATATTTATTATTTATAAATTAAGATTTTAATTATTATTGTTACAATTAGAATTTAAATGAACCTAAATTTATAAGATTTATGCCACTTAAGTTAAAATCAATAAAGAAAATTAATTTAGACTTCTTTCAACTTTTAGTACAAATTTGAGGATTCAATTAATCTTTCATCCTATAATTTTATCGCTGAGTTGATCCTTTCATTAACTCTATTCTAATTAATTTTTTATCCTATGAATTTATTGCTCAATCAATCCTTTCATTAACACTGTTAACTGATATCTTAAAAGAGCAGTTCAAAGAACAAATAGAAATAATTGAAGCGGTTTGAAAGTTAGATTTTGAAACTAAAATATTTTAGAGCAAAAATGCGTAAAACTCAAAGTCTGGGATAGGTTATTCTTTTCCTTTATGACTTTTTTCAGGCTATTGGGTTTAACTATTGGTATACTGATTTATGAATATTTAATAAAATTATTATTACTTATAATTATTTATACATATAATTATCAATATAAATATAAAATTTAAATAAACAAACAAACAAATGCATATATTTCATATTCTTAAATTTCAAAACAAATAATGTACAATCATCTATTAAGTAATTTTGAAACAATCGTAAATTAATTTTTTTTACAATACATTAATAATAAATATAGCAGTGATTTCATTAAAAAAATAATATATTAGTCAAAAGATAATAAAAAAATTTAAATAACAAATAAATAAATAATTTATTTAATAAATAGAAATATTATTATTACAAACATTGTAATTTTTAAATAAAAATAAATATTATATTAGGATTACATAAAAACTTAAGAATATGTTTGTATTTTTATTTATAAAAATAGAACATATTAATAAAAATATCAAAAAGTATATTTTTCAACTTGTGAAACAACACATTAGCAAATAGCTCAAATTTTAAGCTGCAGCTATTATATTAACCAATGTTTTAAAACCGTAACGGTCAATAAATCGGTCAGCATTTTGGTTTGTGGATTGATTAGTTCGATTGGTTCGGTTCAATCAGTTTAATAATAAATAAAATTTAAAAAATATTATCACAATAATTTTAAAAATAAAAATATTAAAAATATATAAATATGTTTATAGTACTCAAAAATATAAAAATTACCACAAAAACTAAATTGAATCTAATTGAACCAATCAATAATCTGGTTTTTAGTATTACAGATTCGACCAGTCGGTCCCATTTTCAAAACACTAATATTAACTAAATATACATGTTACTTATTGCATAAATTGAAAAATAAAAGAAATCTCAAAAAAAACAAAAAATGCACTCCTAAATTATTCGATTCGTTTTAGAATTTTGGATTGTGAAACTGAATTTGATAATCTCGATGAAGGTTGAAGAGATATAGTAAACACTTCATTTTGCCCTTATGTTTTTTTAACAAAATATCATTTTCATCCCTTGTGCTTTCATAAAAAATTTAGCTATGTTGCATCCCAAATTATTATCATACTCAAATTTGCTAATATATATTTTATTGTATTTCTTAAATACAAGCCATGCTATGCTTTAAAATAATTTTAATATGATATAAGTCAACAAATTAAAATTAACTATATATTAAATTTGTAGAAAATAAAAAGGATGTTTTAGATTTCAGAAAAATAATGTTGTTAATTTACATGTGAGACGAGTCCTATGATACAGACCTAATTGGTCTTAATCTCTTCCCTTTTATATATAATGAGTGAAAAATCTCAAATCTATTATATATATATATATATATAAAGCCAAAACAATAACAAACGAAAATACTGATGTGATAAACTCTTATTCATTTGAAAAGTGTGGGATTTTATCTTTTAAATTTTAGCATTGAGTGATTAAATTTAAGTTCATTGTATCTATCATATTTAATGCACATTTAACTATTATTAATATAATCAATTAAATATCAAATCACATACATATAGTTGCAAATCATAACTACAAGGTTATTGGCTCATAAAATCCAAATCTTTTTAAATTTTGATAAAATTGGTCAATTCTTTTAATTTTGACACAATTAGTCAAAAGTAATAAAATTTTGATAAATTTAGTCAAAATTCAAATTGGTCAAAATATAATAATGCATCATATTAAAATATTGAGTTAAAATAATGTTTTTAATTTTGAAAAAGTTAGCCAAAATTAATACAATTTTGATAAATTTAGTCAAAATTTAAATTGGTCAAAATAAGATAACACATCATGTTAAAATATTGAGTTAAAATAATCTTAACTGATATTAGTAACTAATGTTAACTGATTTTACTAATTTTTTTATAAAAATTTATGCTAGTTAATTTGTCATGTCATATGATATATCATCTTATTTTGTTTAATTTCAAATTTGGCTAGATTTGCTAAAATTTTATTAATTTTAGTTAACTTTGTCAAAATTAAAACAATTGACTGATTTTGTCAAAACTCAAAAAAGTTTATATTTTCAGGGTCAATAAGCCTTACAACAATTTAACTCCATTATCATTATAAAAACTAACATAAAGACACAATTTAATTTTCTTTAAAAATAAGTTATGTTTTTATTTACTGAACTTCTACTCTTATATATATATATATATATATATATATATA
>CATIWR010026068.1:0-13165 GCA_949677035.1 Omphalea diandra
CTTACTTCTAGAATGTTGGATGGGATTCTTTGAAAGATTAATAGCACTAGTATTGTCACATTTGATAGGAATGTGATTAATTACTTTACCAAAGTCCTTTAATTGTTGTTTCATCCAAAGAACTTGGGTGCAACAACAACCTGCTGCTACATACTCAACTTTCGTGGTGGACAAGGCAACCGATACTTGCTTTTTACTAAACTAAGAGACTAGACATTCTCCTATGAATTGGCAAGTCCCGTAAGTGCTTTTTCTATCTAAAAGACTACCTATGTAATCCGCATCTGAATACCCTACTAGGCTAAAGGAAGAGTTCCTAGGATACCAAAGTCTTAAGTGAATAGTACCATGCAAATATTTGAAAATTCTCTTTACAACATTCAAATGAGATTCCCTAGGTGAAGATTGAAACCTAACACACATAATACAAACACTAAACATTATATCTGGCTTAGAAGCAGTAAGATAAAGTAGAGATCCGATCATACCTCGATATCTTTTTTCATCTACTACCATACCCGATTCATCCTTGTCTAGCTTGATAGTACTACTCATTGGTGTTTTTACTACCTTGCATCTATCCAAGCTAAATTTCTTTAACATTTCATTTGTGTATTTGGCTTGGTTGATGAAAATCCCTTCCTTAAGTTGCTTGATTTGTAGACCAAGAAAGAATTTGAGCTCTCCCATCATGCTCATTTCGAATTCCCCAGTCATACACTTAGCAAATTCCTCACAAAGAGATTCATTAGTAGCACCAAAGATGATATCATCAACATAAATTTGGACAATTAAAGTGTCATGCTTGTGCTTTTTCACAAATAGTGTAGTATCAACCTTTCCTTTCTCAAAATCATTTTGTAAAAGAAACAAACTAAGCCTTTCATACCATGCTCTTGGAGCTTGTTTTAAACCATATAAGGCTTTGTTTTGTTTAAAAACATGGTTAGGAAAGCATTGTGATTCAAAACCGAGAGGTTGTTCAACATAAACTTCCTCCTCAATGATGCCATTTAAAAATGCAGTCTTAACATCCATTTGGAAAAGTCTAACATTCATATGACATGCAAATGCTAAGAGAATCCTAATGACCTCTAATCTTGCTACGGGGGTAAAGGTTTCATCATAGTCTATGCCTTCCTCTTGGTTGTATCCTTTGGCAACCAATCTAGCCTTGTTTTTAGTGATGACAGCTTGCTCATCTAACTTGTTCCTAAACACCCACGTACTACCTATTATTGGATGATTTTTAGGCATAGGGATAAGTTCCCATACTTTGTTTCTCTCAAATTGGTTGAGTTCTTCTTGCATAGTAAGTACCCAACTTTCATCTTCAATAGCCTCATCAATTGACTTTGGCTCTAATTGAGAAACAAATGCAAGATTGTTATCTAAAGGATGAAGTTAAGATCTAGTACTTACACTCTTTGATGTATCACCAATGATCAAGTCCTTGGGGTAATACTTGGAGAATCTCCAATCTTTGGATAGATCTTGTCTTGGTTCTTCTTTTTGTTGATGTTATGGTTATTCATCCATCCTTGATGATTCTTTATCATCTCTTCTTGTAGTATCTTCCAATTCTAGTTTTTCAAGATTATCTACAAGATCATCAACAAAACTACCTTTCCCAAGATCAAGTTTACTATATTCATAAAAAACAACATTCATAGACTCTTTAACTACCATTGTACTTTTGTTAAAGACTCTATATGCCTTACTTGAGGTGGAATATCCTAAAAAGATTCTCTTATTAGTTTGGGAATCAAATTTTCTAAGATTATCCTTAGTGTTTAAAATATAGCACTTATATCTAAATACTCTTAGGTATGCAATTTTGGGTTTTCTACCATTCCAAAGCTCATAAGAGGTTTTATTGAGAATGAGTCTTTTGAAAACTCTATTTGCAATATAACATGAGGTATTAATGGCTTCGGCCTAAAAGTAATTTGGTAAAGAATACTCATTGAGCATTGTCCTAACCATTTCTACCAAAGTTCTATTTTTCCTTTCTACAACACCATTTTATTGTGGTGTTCTAGGAGTTGAAAAATTATGAAAAACTTCATTCTCCAAACAGTAATTTTCAAATAATTCATTTTGAAATTCCTTTCCATGGTCACTTCTAATAGAGGAAATGAAGTAATCTTTTTCATTTTGAACCCTTTTTGCAAAACTTTTGAAAGCATCAAAAGAATCATTCTTATGAGCTAGAAAAGATACCCAAGTAAACCTAGAGTAGTCATCCACAAGGACTAGTGCATAGTGCTTTCCACCTAAGCTAGCACTTCTAGTCGGTCCTATTAAGTCCATATGGATAAGTTAAAGTGGTCTAGATGTACTTACAATATTTTTGGCTTTATGAGAGGCATGGTGTTGCTTCCTCATTTAACATGGACCACATGTCTTGTCTTTAGAGTAATTTAACTTGGGAAGTCCTTCCACTAACTTTCCTTTGGATAGACTTTGAGGAAGATCCATGCTTGCATGACTAAGCCTTCTATGCCAAACCAAGCTTCATTGCTCAAAGACATAAGACACCTAAAAGATTGGTTAGCCAAATTATCTAAGTCAATTAAATAGGTATTGCCTTTCCTTTCACCCTTGAAAATCACCTCATCATCCCATAGAGTGGTGACTCGGCATTCCCTAGGATCAAAGGTGACTTTGTTACCTTTGTCACACAATTGACTTACACTTAACAAGTTACGTTGCAAGCCACTAACAGTAAAACATTATCAATTAATGAACAACCATCCTTACCTATGGTACCAATGCCAATTACCTTACCCTTGGCATTGTTACCAAATATGACATCTCCACCTTCTTTCTCTTTGAGTGATGTGAATAGTCTTCTATTTTCGATCATATGCTTTGAGCAACCACTATTCACATGCCAATTACTTGGTTTGGTGGTAGTCACATTTCCCTACAAAATAAGAGTCAATCACCTTTTCTTTGGTACCCAAGCATACTTAAGTCCTAGGGGGTTAGTGATTGAAGGATCCTCTAACTTGAGGTGAGCCTTCCAAATAAAGCAATGTATATTGACATGCCCATATTTCATGCAATAGTGGCATTGGAAATTAGACTTGTTAGTCTTTCTCCTATGTATGAATTTAGTATGAGTAGGAAACTTTCTCATACCATGATCATGTGAATGCATGCATGGACACATATGATGAGTAGGGGTAGAGGGTTTTCTATGAGGATGATTATGTCTTTTGTTATACATATAAGCATGATTGGCTCTTTGAGTCTTAGCTCTAAAGCCTTGGGGAGCCTTCCCTTTGCCCTTAGGCTTATGAGGCTTAGTGCTAGGAGCACTTTTCTTCCTAATCACCTCAATGCTTAAGGTTTGAGGTTATGAAGCTCTAACAAATATAGTTGTAGAAGATGATGAAGCTCCATTAAAACCTAAACCATACCTAATTAAATGTGGTCTTTGTTACACAATAAGAGTGTTTAAAGCCTCTTTCCTTTATGGAATTTAGAGATTGAGCTTCTAAGCTCAATGACTTCCCCTTTGAGAGAGTCATTCTCCTTTCTAAGTGAGGCTAAGGAAGAAGATGATGTAAATAAATTTTCAACAGATTTCTTAAGTTCTTCATTAGAAGCCCTCTATTCATTTACAAGCTCATTTAGAGACTTGTACTCATCTTCTAGTTTGGAGCACTTCTTCCTTTAGGTTTTGACTTATGACTTATACTTGTCACATCTCATAGTTAGAGCTTCTAAAAGCTCTTCATCTATATCATCTACCTCATAATCAGAACTGGAGTGGGAGGATGTACTTACCTCTTGTGAAGAGTCCCCTAGTGCCATGAAGCATATGTTGGCCACCTCTCCTTCTTCCTCTTCTTCACTTAAGTTATGATCCCAAGTGGTGGAGAAGCTTTTCTTCTTTTCTTTGTCCCATCTCTCCTTCTTCTTCAATTTGGGACATTCTTGCTTCATGTGCCCTTGTTTGCCACATTCATAGCATGTGACATCATTTGTTCTCTCTTTTGGACTTTAGGCTGATTTCTTGAAAACTCTTCTCTCTTTTCTCCTCCTTATCAACTCTTTGGTTCTCCTTGAGAGCATGGCTAGCTCTTCTCCTTCTTTATTACTATCCTTTTCACTTAAGGATGTGTCTACTTCTTTCTCCCTTGTTGAAGCTTTGAGATCCATGGTTCTTTTTTTTTATTTTTCACCTTGGCCCCTTAGCTTCTTCATTTGCTCATCTTTTTGAAAGGCCAACTCATGTGTCAAGAGCTTGCTAATGAGCACATCAGTTGGGACCTTTCCAGTCTCCGGATTGCACTCTTGAATGCTGAACACTGTAGCCCCAAATTTGTCAAGAGGAAGAGTTTGGTGTTTACCTCATAATTGGTAAGTGCTCTTCCAAACTTCTTCATATTTGTGATGATGGACAAGAGGCAATTGGTCATTTTCGTGATGTTTTCATTATCCTTCATCATGAAGAGTTCCCATTCGGTGACATACATCTCCAAACGGCTTGACTTGACTAAGGTTTTGCCTTCATGATAGTTCTTTAGAGTCTTCCATATGGCATATGCGGTTTGACAATGTTGCACTCTCTCAATCTCTTCTTTCGAAAGTGAGCTTAGAAGAATGGTCATTGCCCTCTTGTTCTTGCCATTTGACTTCCGGTGAGCTTCAACCCATTCATCCCTTGGATTAATTCTTCATTGCCATTCACAACTCTTGTAGGAGGCTTTCATTCCTTAATTACCACATCCCAACGGTCCACCACATCTATGTCAAGATAGATCTTCATCCTATACTTTCAATGAGTATAGTCAGTTCCATCAAAATATGGCCTTAGTTGTGAGCGGTTTACTTCTTATGTCATGATCTTGTTTCACCCAATGAAGGTTTGATTTGTGAAAACCTTGCTCTGATACCACTTGTTGTCCCTAGGCACCAAGAAAGGGGTTGAATTGGTGTATAAAATTTCAAAAAACAAAGAAAAGGGAAGAAGAAAGAGTAGAATGGAGATAATTGATTTATAGTGGTTCGAGTATAATTGACCTTACATCCACTCCCCAATGAACCAATTGGGTATTTCACTATCTCAAGGTGTTTTCAAGCTCACACCCAACTTGTACAACTTGTGTTTTGATGGCTCACACACAACCTTACAACAATGTGTTTTTATGCTAACACTCAACCTCACTCAACTGTTTCACTAGGCTCACACTTAAACCTTTCTTAGAGTGTTTTAGTAGGCTAACACTACAACCTTACAACTTAGTGTTTAATGCTCACACCTAACAATTACAATTTAATAAAGAAAATGAAGGAAATGAGTAGCAAAAATTGAAAGCTTTAATCACTTGTAATAAATTCCTTAGCAACCTTATTCATGGTTGTTTAGTGGTGTATTTATACCCAAACTTCACCAAAGAGATGTTGTAGATCATAGCTCATCAAATCTTTGAGACATGTTAGGCAGATTCTGCATTAAATGCTTGTTAGGATGAAATCGCAGTCGCTACTACTCCTTCGCTGTCGCGATTTCCAAATTTCATAAGAAAAATCTCGTTTGTGTCTAATGGCTAGTCCACGTGGCAGCTTTTGATTAGTTTACCAGAAAAAACATGGTCGTTACCTTTCACCTGCTCTCAAATGTAGCGGTCGCAATTTATCTTATACAGGACGCAACTATGAATGTAAATTCCTCTGCCAAAAGTCCTCATCTTCTTCTTTGGGATTCGCGGTCACTACCAATAAGTGTCCATCGTGATTTTTGACTTCCAACGGTTACTTAGGACACTTGTCAAGCTGTGATGGTGAACTTGATCCTTATCTTGGAGTTTTTGAAAGTCGCGGTCACGACTCCGATGCAACACAGACCAGCTCCTTCTTTTACATGGGTCGCGGTTGAGAATGGCTTCGCAATTTTGCCTGCCTGATTTTCAGCATGTCTTAACATGAGTCGGGGTCGCGAATCCTGGATTGCAGTCACGATTTACATGTTACTTTGGAGTTTAACAACTCCTTCCATCTCTTCTTGAGAGATTTATCTATTTATGCAAAATCAACACTTATTTGAAATATTAGTGATGATCAATCTTCTTTGTCAAGATCAAAAGAGGTTTTAGACTTAGGATTAACCATCCTGGTCCAACAATGGGTGTGATGCTCAATGCATGCATGACATGAATCCTGTTATAATTTGCCATCTCTACCACTAGTTAAAATTTAATTTAGTCATTATAGTGTCTTCCTTGTAACAGTTTTGTCCAAATTAGCTCTAAATGTGCCTAATTACTTAAAAATCACCATATAACATTTAAGTATGAAGAATAACATGAATTAACATTAAAATAAATCAAATAGCTCATAGAAAATAATAAATTAAGCCTAAAATTTAATTAAATATTATGAATAAATTAGGTCTATTAAATTTCCCTGCACTAAAACCGTTACTTGTCCTTAAGTAACTAACAAACAAACTTGGATAAAATTTTGCAAATTTCAAATAGAAAGATAAGGCAATTCTTGACTTTATAATGTTAATCAAAAGAATACCATCATATAAGTACCATATTAAAAACCTAATCAAGTTAAATGAATTTGAGTTAAATGGTTATTTTGAAATGAAAGATTCATTATTCGTAGAAAGTTAAAAGTAATGGGTGACCTCTTTGCGTACATATCATAATAAAATTCTAACTATAATATTAATAAACATAATCACAAAAAACTATTTCCAATCACCATCATCTTTGCCTATTAGTAATAAGAAGTATTAAATTTACGTACAAGAGATCATTAGGATCAATTTTATATCTCTTTCATTTTTTTAAGAGAATATGTTTCCTAAATTGTTAATGTATTTTGATGTAAATACAAACATTGGTTATGAATGCACCTGGTTACTCAATATATAAATTAACTCATAACACTTTACATACTCTTATTTTTTGTCACTGTTTTAAGCAAAAATTGACATTGGTAATGAAGTTTTTGATTACTAGGTAGCCAAAAATAATGAAGTAGACATTATTCAATTGACTAAACCTAAATCATATCTTATAAGAGTAATTTCATTAAAATAAATCATCGAAGGGTAATTTATGTAATAACATTTATCTATAACTAACTAAATTACTTATTTCAACATATATGTAAAGTGCCATTATAATAGATTTTAACTCACCTAAAATCATGAACCAAAATATTACATAGTAGAAACATAACTTAAAGTACATTTAATTTGATTATGTCCTATGAATGACATAATGACATTGTTTTCCAATCTCATAATAATTAACAAACAAAAACCAAGTTGCCTGTGTGATTGAATTTTTACCAAAAAAAATTAATCCAATTTGAAACATTGCAGTCATGACACAATACTCCTCTCCCTCCCTACACATTTATTGATGGCATTGTTGTCAATGACATATAGAGACAAAATAAAAGGTGAAAGGAGTATTGTCCTTTTCCCATAGTGAAAGGTAGTGGAATGCTAACATCCAGTAGACAAACATGAGTCCACAAGGAATTAATGTGGTTATCTTCAAGCTCACTCTCCCTGTCCTTGCTACTATAAGAGAAAGTAAAAATAAGGATTAAATGCATAAACATAATTTAAATTCAAACATAACAAAACACTTAAAAAATGAAATGAAGATTAAAAGAAAGCAAAATGAAAGAAAAACTTGGGTTACCTCCTAAAAGCACTAATTTTTTATCGTTAGTTCCATTTTACTATTATGAAGAAAGGGGGATGGATGCTTTCGCATTGATGGAATCTCTAATGATGTTGGATTTGAGCCAGTGGCCATTGACTTTCAATGTGGCCCCTTTTTAACTTGTTATTTCTATTACTCCATGGGGAAGATCTTAATAACATAGAAAGGGCTCAACCTTCTTGATTTCAAATTTCTCAAAAATAATTTAAAATAGGGATTAAATAATGATAACTATTGTCCCTCTTTAAACACTGTAAGCGTCAGAATTTGGGCTTTAGGATTACAAAGCCTATTGATGAAAATCATCGAACATATTCCCCAAAATGCAAGGAAAAATTGCCAAAGGAAGAGGAACGAGGCCTTAGGACACCTTGGAAAAGCCTAAAAGCAAGTCTCATCACCAAGCCCAAGTCCAAACTAAGACCAAACCTAAGCCCAAGCCAAGCCTTAATTCTAGCTTGGATTAATGGGTTGTATAGCCCAATAACTAAAGCTATACAACCACTATTGGGTTATACAACCCTGTCTTAAACCCTAACAGGAGAACCTTTTAGAACTAGTACTCCCTTAAACCCTTGGTCTATAGAACCCTAAATGTTGGATGTATAGCCTAACTTTGGTTGGACATCCAATGTACAAACCGCAATTCTAGAAGATCCATCTCATTTTTTGTGATTGGACACAAAGATGGTGCAACTAAAACCATTTTTAGCTCTGGTGGACCCTTCCACCATTTATGAAGGCCTCTCTATTTAAAAAAGGGGAGGCTTGAAAAACCCTAGTGTTACTTTCCCAAAATTGCTTCATATTCAACATTTAAAACAAAAGCACTAAAACCCTAGTCCATTCCATCCATTTCAAGGTAGAACAAGGCCTAATGTTTATCCTTCTATTCATTCCTTGAGCACTTTGGAGGAAAATATTAAACTTATGAGCCTTTAAGGGCAAAGGAATACACTAAGGCATCCATAAGTCATCATTTTCCCCCTCTTCTTTTCCTTAACTACTCTTTTTCTTTTTTAAAAAAAAAAAACCTAGAAATTGTAGTTGCATAGCCTTGATGTGGGTTGTATAACCTACTTACTAGGTTATACAACCCTTATAATATAGGTTGTACAATGTAGCTTCTCAGGGACAATATTGTATAAATCCTTCTTCCTTCACTCGAATTTCTCCTTTTCAAAGTAACTTTTTATAGCTTCATTAGTAGAATTGGATAATGTTTGATGGCCAAAGACCCTTATTCATTTCAAAAATGGAAATTTGAATAAGTTTTAAATGATTTTGAAGGTTCATTTTATGCTCATGTTCTATGATCTTTAACATTTTGATTGGTAGATGACTTAGGTTTTAGTTTATACCAAATTTGATAGTGACCAAGTGAAGGGTTCCTAGGACCTTAAGAGTCTTATAATGGTTATGATTATTTTTTAGGAATATTCTTGCTTTGCTTTGGCCTTTGATTTCTTATCCTTTTGATTTACATGCTAACCTTTTTTATGGTTAATAGTGTATGTGGATGCCTAGCTCTTTTTAAGCAACAAAAATGAGGGTTCATCAGCCTTATAACCTCTTTTGTGATGATTTAGCCTTAGGCCACTTAAGCCTTCCAAGTGTTTTGCATTGCATATTTATCTTCTGTGCTACATGATTCACATGTTTATGCTTCAAAGTTATGTTGGCCTTCATATGATGTTGGAATGTATTATTATATACATAGATGTATGCTTAAGTGCCATGACTATAAAGATGTAGTAAGGTGTATGGTAATTTTATTTGCTTGCTTGAATTATTTTACTTGCTTTAATTACTAACTTTTGAATTTTTGTGGTGTAAGTGCTTGTTTGAGTTAGACCATCTTTAATGGTCTTAATACTCACCTTTGATGACATGATAGATGGTGTGAATGTGGATATTGGTATGCATGTCACTCCATTTGTCATGATGGATGATCTCCATCCCCTTTGAGTTATTGACTTGGCTTGTTTGATTTGATTGCATTAGAGGTATGTTTAGGGCCATTAAATTGGACTAATTAATAACTTAGTTAAGATGTTAAAGGTGAACCAAAGATGCATAAAGGATGGATCCTAATATCTAGATGGTTTGAGGGGTGTGAACCTATTCCCCAAGTCATACCTAATTTTTAAACTCGCTTTCTAATAGGGTGAAGACGAAATGTGTCTTTTAATTGACTTAGTTTAGGCTCAGATTTTGCCTTCTCTGACTTCTTTTTCTAACCAAAGTCGGGTTACGACTCCATAATTCTTAGGAATGGTGCCATAATTTTGTCTCATCTTGGTCCTTTGATGACCACAACTCAGACTTAAGGCTTTAAACTTGCATAAGGCCTAAAGGATCCCCTATTGATCCAAATGCATGCTACTTCTTAGGGTCATTACCAATATAAAGACCCCCTTCATCCTCTCGACCCCCCATTGGTAGATGAAAGGA
This sequence comes from Omphalea diandra, assembly GCA_949677035.1. Classification (NCBI taxonomy): domain Eukaryota; kingdom Viridiplantae; phylum Streptophyta; class Magnoliopsida; order Malpighiales; family Euphorbiaceae; genus Omphalea; species Omphalea diandra. The sequence continues at coordinate 10,164 of CATIWR010026068.1, forward strand.
TGGAGTCGCAAGTAAGATTCCACTTGTTTGAGTGTATCCATGAAAATCGCAGTGCTCATAATGGCGACTCCACTGGGGACTTGATATTGACTTCATGTTTAATATCTAATTCCTTTTTAACATTTGAAAATTGTTGTTAACTAAGTCCATTACATTCATTTAGCCTCTATACTTCACTACATGCATTAAGTCTACCCTTAGACAAACCAATGGCTCTCTAAGCTTGAGATTTAAGCTTCATTTAAGCTTAGGAGATTATAAGGAGGGTTTATCACTCATGAGCCTAGCACCATCGGGTACATCAAATGGGAGATTACGACAACTGCCTGATAAGCTAATATGAGCCACTAATTATAACAACCTTCTTAATTATTAAGTGTATGTAGGAGCCAATAGTACCTGGGAATAAAACACCCCTTTCATTTGCATTTCTCAAAAGGAAGAGTTGAAATTGTCAAAGAACATGGCTAGGCACCGATGTAAAATGCAACTGTCATTTACTTAACTAACCCAAAAGCCTTTGAGAGAATAAAGAAATATTTGACTAACTCGAATGAAGGAATATTTGACTAACCCACTAGTACTAAATCTTTCTAAGCTAAGGAAACCATTGATTTTGTACCTGACAGCAGAAGAAAGCTTTGTAGGAGCAATGTTGGCTTAAGAAGATGGAACAAGGAGTGAACATGCCATGTACTACCTCAGTAAAAAGCTGTTTTCTTATGAGGAAAAATAAAATCAGGTAGAGAAGACCTATCTAGCATTGGTATGGGTTATGAAGAAGTTGAGGCACTACTTTTAATCATATTCTATGAAAGTGGTCTTAAAGCTTGATCTAGTCAAGTGCCTACATGAAGCCCCTTCTCTTACTGGAAAATTAATAAAGTGGTTGATTCTACTAATAAAATTCAACACCAGGTATGTGATAAAAAAAGGTAATTAAAAGGTGAGCAGTCTTAGAGTATCTAGCGTAATAACCTTTCAAAGAATGAGGGTCTGAGCTTCCTCAGTTCCTAAATAAAGAGTTAGGAGTAATTGAGCATTAAGAATGAAAGATGTACTTTGATGGGATAGTGAACAAAAAAGAAGCTGGTATAAGAGTAATTCTAATCTCGTCAGAAGGAGAACTCTTCCTTGTAGCTAAGGAATAAGATTTCAATATGACCAACAATATGGGTGAGTGTGAAGTGTGGGTGCTCGGGTTAGAACCTTTGAAGTAGGTAAGTGCTAGAATAACAGAGGTGTATAGAGACTTGTTTATAGTTATCTCTTAAGTGATTGAAGAGTGATAGTTGAAGGAAGAGCGTTTCAGTCTGTGCTTTATCATCTAGTACTTTTTATGACCTAGCTAGAGTCCATTACTAGTTTGAAGCTACATAAGATGCGGTAGGCTTTCTTTCTTCCTTTACAGAGGAACCCTTGACTCATTATTTTTTTGAATAAAGTGAAGGCCGCCTAGGTTGGTCGCTATATTTATCATATCTTTTTTATTGAAGCCTTTACCTTTGATGGATGTTAACTTTGAGGCCTAGTTGCACAATAATTAGAGATTTAAGATTCTCATCAAACATTCATAATGACGATGAATATATAAAGAAAGAATTTTTTGCATCTCATTTAACTTAAAGAAATGTTTAACAAAGATTATTTTCATTATGCAAACGTATCTCCTTTTGATATCGTGTTTGTCATGAATCATTACAATTTATGCATTACATATTAATTAAATGCAAGATTAATACTTTTAATATTGAGACACTATATCATCTGATCACCTCAATCAATGCCTTTAACTTGTTAGCTCTTTGTTCTTCTTTTTTGCCCCATTGCTATCATTTATCCCTCCTATCATTTTATTGTTGACTTCACCAGTGGTCATTTACACTTTCTTGACTTTTATTTATCATATTTTATGCCCTAACTTTTGCCTAAGCCCCCTATTTAGGTTTTAACTTAGCCAACTTTCTTATTTCCTTTTCTTTTTTCTTTTTTCTTTTTTTTTTTTTTACCCTTTGCCTAAGTTGTCCTTTTGAGTTTTCGACTTAATAGGCTTTCTTATTTTCTTTTCTTACTTTCTTACACAATGTACATATTTAACCTATTTAGGTTTATTAGGTAAGAGAATTCATTCCCATCCAAGTCTAATAACTTCATAACACCACCTAAATAGATTTGGTTGACCATAGAGGGACCTTCCTAGTTTGACTTGAACTTTCTTTGTACATATTGAGCTTAAGGCCACATCACCTTCAACACTAAATCACTAACCTTTATTGTTTTCTTCCTAACTCTTTAGTTAAAGGTGTGTGCCATCCTACCTTAGTATAATTGAATATGATAAAGGGCTTTCAATCTCTTTTCATCTAATAGGCCCAACTATTTAGGTCGATTGATGCTTAGGAATCTCTGTCTCAAGCAACAGTCGTAGAGATTTCATCTTTATTTTTATAGGTAATATTGCTTCATTTATGTCTTCTTGTTGATGTTCCAGCTAAACCTATTCAACTATAATGTAGATAACAACTTTTCTGACAATCCTTATAAGTTTCTACCATCTTAGTTAGGTATTCTTAACATTTTTGTTAGCTACCTTAACAACTCCATTTGCTTGCAATCTATAAAGCGATGACTTATAATGAGTCACCCTATACTTCGCTAAGATTATTCTAACCTTGACTTGAAAGTATACCCTGTTATATGTTACAATGTGATGAGGCACTCTATAGCGACCTATAAGATTTTTCTCCATGAATTTGGCTATTTGATTAAACTTTCAGCTTGCTAAAAGATTCAGCTTCCACCCATTTTAAGAAGCAATCAACTACCACTATATATATATATATATATATATATATATATATATATATGCTTGTATGTATGCATCTAGATACATACATATATATATGTGTGTGTGTGTGTGTGTGTGCGCATGCACGCACGCACGCACGCACCCACACACACACACACACACACATAGATATATATGTATGTATGTATATATA
>CATIWR010026089.1:0-87918 GCA_949677035.1 Omphalea diandra
GTGGATAGTTTATTAGATAGAAAAAATACTTCTGAGACTTCCCAATTTATAAGAGAATGCCTAGTATCTTAGTTTAGCAAAAAGCAAGTGTTGGTTGCTTTATCCACCACATAAGCCGAGTATGTTGTTGCAGGTTATTGTTGTACCCAAGTCATTTTGATGAAACAACAATTGAAGGATTTTGGCAAAGTGATTGATCACATTCCTATTAAATGTGATAACAATAGTACTATTAATCTTTCTAAGAATCCCATCCAACACTCTAGGAGCAAACATATAGATATTAGACATCATTTCCTTAGAAATCCTGTGCAAAAGGGTGATGTTGTGTTAAAGTTTATTGACACAAATCATCAACTTGCAGATATTTTCACTAAACCTCTGAATGAAGAAAGATTGAACTTCATTAAGAGAGAATTGAGAATGCTTGATGGAAGCTCTCTAAAGTAAAAATTTTGATCTTATTTATAATTGTTATGTGTGTTGTTTGTTGATTGTATGTCTTGTGTTTTCTGTATGGCATATTCTAAGTGGATCACAATTTAGATTCTTTCAAAACTTTTTTTTTTTACTTTTAAACTTGATGACTCATAATTTGCGTTTGCTATTTTATCTTCATGGTCGCGTCCTAGTCACCCGACTGTTAAACATCAAATCGCGGTCACAAGAATTATGCTCTACTGTGAATTTTGGTAAAAAATTCATATTTTTGACAGTTGAAGCTCATATTTTCGAGGAAAATTTGTCCTTTACTCACATTTTTCAAAATTCATGATTGCGACTCATGAATTCGCGGATGAGAATTAGGGTAACTACCTAGGCATTTAAGTGATTTGATGGCCAATCATTTTTATCTATTCATAAATGCAATTATAGTCATTTCTAACCGTTCACAACGACTTCAAATGGCTATAAAAACCCCTTCAACAGTAACATTCTCACTTATCTTCCAACATCAATTTCTCTCTCTCAAAACTCTCTAAAATCACAAATCTCTTCATCCTTTGCAATGGCTTCCAAGAAGATTTCAAAGGCAAACAAATGCAAGGTTGTGATCAACCATCTGCACCCCTTTTACTCCACCTCCACCTCATGAAAGGCATCACCAAAGAGGAGAAAGAAAGGTACAAAGCAATTTCTTCCAAGATCATCCTCTTCAATAACATTCCTTCTACCTTTTTAGTATTCTAGGCTTTTGGTGATCCTTTTATATCACTTTTGACCAACTTTCCTCTCTCTTCAATATATAAGTTGGAGAAAACATTCCCTTCATAATCTCTGCACTTGATGTCATTTACTCTGAATTTTGGTTGAAGATTACCATTAAAACCAAACACGACTTGAGATCCTCTCTAGCCAAACACATTAAAACCCTACCACTTTGGATACTCCGTCGTATCATCACCTTTTTCATAAATGCTAGAGCTTATGGTAATGAGAAGGTATCACAAAAAGACTTGGTATTTCTTTTCTGCCTTGTTAAAAATAAGCCTATTCAAACCAGACGGTATCTTGTGGATCAGTTGATCCATATAAGTACCAAACCCAAAAGCCAATTCCTTTTACCTTCACGTATTACAACCATATATCACTTTGTAGGTGCACTTAATGAGGAAAATGAGAAATTCCTCACCAAGAAACTCCTTCCTTCACAAAACTTCCTTGATCTCACTTACCTTATCAATGCTAAAGCTATTCACCCGAACACCTATGCCTATACCTTAGGTGCCATTAAAGAAAATGGAGACTTCACAAGCTTCCAAACGAAAGAGACTAGCTATTGACGAAAGAGCTCCATCCATCACTCCTCAACTAAAGGCTAAGACTAAACTATCTCTTGCAATAACAACAAGTTTAATAAGTTGATGAGGATGATGAACAGGAGATTTCTATTCCTTTCTCATCTTTATAGTGATATGATCGATTTGCAAGAGAAGTTAGGAGTCCCTCCTTGTCATCTTTTGGACTTCATAGAGTTTGATGATACTCAAGAAGAAGAAGGCAATGATGAAGTTGAGGATGGAGATGAGGCTGAAGGTGAAGATCAGGGTAAAGATAAAGACTTTTCTAGAGATGATTCTCCTATTTTCTAGTTTAGGATCTCTTTTGTATTTTTTTTCTTTTTTTTTTTTTCAAAAAAAAATGTGATCCCATAAAACTTATTTCTAAGTTTATATATATAAAAGTTGTTTCTTTACTGAAATTTTATGTTATGTGCTTGTTTTACTTCATTTGTTTATGCATTTGCTCCTTATGTTTACTTGTTTATGCAATTGATCTTTTTCCCTTCTACCCTCTTTTTAATCTTGCTAAAGAGGGAGAGATAAAATCTAGAATGAATCAAAGGGGGAAAGAAAAATAATAGCATTAGTTGAAGGGGAGCATGGGAGCATAAGGACATAGTAGCATAAGAGCATCATACTTAGAATTTTAGTCTTAAAGTCTTACTTAGAAAAATTTTCTAAAATTTCTAAGTATACATTTGAACAATTTATCACTCCAACTTCACATTTCTGCATTATTTTCCCTTAGGGTCAATCTAAGTTGTCAAAATAAAAAAGGGGGAGATTGTTGGACTAGGTTGGTTATGCAACGACCATTTTCATTTACAAAACTCACAACATTCATACCCAAAATACATATGTATAAAGGTTTTATTCATCATACACACACAATCCAACATGTATTTAATGTAATATGTTAACTAATTTCAAGGCTAGTGACTATAAATTGGTTCCTATATAGATGTATGTACATGACACAAGGAGAGAGAGTTGAAATTCAGTTGACGACTTATGGTCCATGAGTCTCTAAGCAAAACTTTATGCACCAAAGTATCCAAACACTATGCTTCAGTATTTGAAAAAAATTTGCAATTTAGTGAGTCGTGAATCAATGAATAAAAATAATAGTCAGATTCTTATGGCACAACCAAGATAATAATATCATCAGGATACATTACAAGTATAACAGTTGACTATGCAAGTGCAAGTGCAATAGATTTATTTTTGTGTCATGACCTTACAAGGCAAACACTGCTCTTGGAAATTCATGTGATTCAAATGACATTTGATTTTGTTGGCTAACATATAACAAAGTGAACCATTTGATTCATAACATGTGCCAATGGGACATATTAGTTCATCTTCCACGTGATTTGCAAGTGTTTGACAAGCCAGTCACAACATCCTTTTAGTTTCATATGCAAGTATTCATAACAATGGTATACCAAGTAATCATTAAGACCATATAATTCTTGCTTGACTTGTATTGATATGTAAAAGGTAACAATTCAATCACATATACATGTAATAGGACATAATCACATCATAAAATTATCACACATATACACATTAGAATCTAATTATCGTTTTTACTCACTTTTGATGTAACCAACCTTTATGGTAGGTTTGGTTCTCTCTTTAGGGCTTCCTTAAAGTGTTGAGATCCTAACATTTGATACATGTATGTTATAATGAATGCTTGGTATGCAAATATGGCATGATCCTTGTAAGTGGACCTAGTGTTTATGCATGTTTTTCCTTATATGGCAGCCTAAGCTTGCTACACTCTCATAACAATAATTCTATATATACTAATCCAAATGACTTGATTCTTTTTTTCAAATAAACTAGACACATAATGATACAACATATTCAAATTTTAGGCCAATATAAGACACAAAAAATGGAGTGAATTTTTGAATTTTTCTCTGTTTCAATGTCATCTCAGTCTGAGTAGGCCTTACATTCTTAGGTATATCTCAAATTATACAAATCAAATTGCAAAACTGATTTACCAAAAGTTATGCAACATATAAAGGAACATTATTCATGTTTTACTCATTGTCTAATTCAGTCTATAAAATCACCAAAACAAATTACCAATCTCAGGGTGAGCAAATTTTCAACATAGTGATAATCAATCATAATGAAGGGGTAATATCTCAACAACCATAAAAAATTTGGCAATAATATTTTACAGTTATGTAGATAATATATAAATATACAAATTTCAAGTTTAACATATCACCAAATTCCTAATCTATGGCTATCAAATTCTTGAAAAACATAATTAAAGAACAGGTAAGGTTTCATCCTAGTACAGGGTTAGTCACAATCAATGAGTCATATCTCTTTCCACACAACAAATTAATCCAAACTGCTTTACAGGTGTTTATAGGAGACATAACCCTATAAATTTCATGTTTTACACTTCGTCAAAATCAGAACCTAAGGCCATCAAAATATAAGAAAATAAAAAGATTGAGGTGATTTCAGTTGGTTATGAACTAGCCCTTATGAAGGAGCCATAACTCCTAACACACACCAAATAAAGCAAAACTGTTTCATATGAATTTAGATGAGGCATAAAGCTACAACTTTCATATTTTTTACTTTCTCTAATTCTTCTTCTATGGTTATGAAATTATGGGTACAAAATATGCTCTAATAACAAAATCAACACAACCATCTCTTGTTCTTTTGAATTTCAACTTCCATCCAAGAGTTCTACCTCAAATACTCCATAATTCTCACTAACCATGCATGATTAGCATTTCATGAGGGGTTAATTTCATTTGAGAAGAAGATAAATTAACTTATCTATTATCCCAGAACCAAAAAACCTTAAGCTTCCTCCTTAGGCAGCTCTCTCTTCTCCCTCTCCTCCTCCTTCTTCTTCTTCTTCTTCTTTCCTTTCTTTCTTCCTTAGCTCTCTTTCTTCTATTGTACCTCACATCTAAGCTCTGTATTCTGATCCTAAATGGTAAAAAATTTCACTTGTAAACCTATTGTAATAAGACAAAATCATGGTGTTGCATTCCTATTGGTTGGAAGTTCACTTTCCTTTTTTAATCCTTCTTCTTCACTCCTTAAGCACCTCCATCCATCTCCTAATTCCTAGATGCTCCTTATACTTTAAAATAAGCTATATAACACCTTTATTTGTCATGCTATAACATGCACACAACATAAAACAATTTTTCATGCAACTATGCAAACATTACACATATGTTCAAGTGTCCCAAATGCAATGGTGCATGTGTCATCATCGTGCTTATCCAATTCATGTATCTAAATGATCATTTATCCAATGCATTTGTTCATGTGGGATTTCATATCATTTATGCAATGAATATGTTAATGTGATAATGTCAATGAATGTGGATGAGGATGTTACAGGTTAACCCTAAGTCTTGGACCTCTTTTGCTCTTGACAAGGAGATTGATTATATCTAATGTTTTCATTAAGTGTTATTTTGCAGAATTAAGTTAAGATTTCAATTTGAAGTTGAAAGGATTGCATAATCTTCAAGAAGACAAAGTTCATCCAAATTCACAATTAGTGATCTATAATTCACGACAGTGACTTAGTTCAAAGACATGGTGAAACTTGGCCAGACGAATTCACTGGCATCATCGCTGCCGTGAATCATCCAAAGATGGGAGTGTCAAAGTCACAAACAAATTCATAGTCTATGTAATGCCTCAATCACGATAGCAACTTTCAAAGTGATTGAAGAGGGAACTAAGTCCATAATTATAACATGCCAAGTGTCCCAGGTATCTATTAAAGAATAAAATTCATGAGGGAGACATTTTAGGTAGTGACCGAGATTCAAAAAGAAGAAAATTATCTTTCAAACAAAAGAATTCGCATCCCGAGTGGTGCCCTATATAAAAAAGAATCGCGATCGCGACTTTTGTAGGCAGTTAGAATGCAACAACTATATTTTCCTGATGGACCAATAAGGAACTGCCACGTGGACTAGCCGTTAGACACAAATAGGGTTTTACGCCACAATTTTTGGCTTCCATATGGAAATTTGGATTTCACGACTGTGAATGACCAGTAACGACCATGACTCCCACCTATCATGCAATTAATGCAAAATCTACATAACATGTCTTGGAGATTTATTGAGCTTTAAAGTCTAACATCTCTTTGGTGGCTATGGGGTATAAACACTCCACCAAATAGTGATAAATGAGATAGATAGAGAATTAATTACTTGTGTTAAAGCTCTTAAATTTTTGCTACTCAATTTCTTCTCTTCTTTATGAGATTATAATTGTTGAGTGTGAGCATTAAACACCAATTGTAAGAAAAGGTTTTAGTGTGAGCCTGTGAAAACACTTAAGAGAGGTTTTAGTGTGATCCTTAGAAAACACTTGTAAGAGAAGTTATTGTGTGAGCCTTGAAAATATAAAGTGTAAAGGTTATTGTGTGAGCCTTGAAAACACAAAGTGTAAAAGTTAGGTATGAGCTTGGAAACACCATTCTGAGTTAGTGGAACACCCAATTGCAAAGAATTGGGAAGTGAACGTAGGGTTGGTTATACTCGAACCACTATAAATTCTTGTGTCTCTTTTCTACTCCTTTTTTATCCTCATTTTAAATTTTTTTATACACCAATTCAACCCTCCTTCTTGGTGCCTAAAGCCAACAACTAGCATGGTGATCATACTTGTTGCCTTGTTATGTGCTCTGATAGGTGCCATAGGACTGACTCTATAGTGCATTACACTGTAACCAAAGGTTTGCCCTAGAAACAACATAATCTATGCCTTTTGAAATGCCTGGGCTATTGTTCTTGAATAGAAGCAATCAAAATTGAGAATTAAAGGAAAATCCTAAAAAACTCAAGAAACATAAAATCAAATATTGGAAGAAAAATATAAAGATGTTGGGTCTCTTTGCTGAGAGAAAAGAAACGGAAAAAAGAAGATTTCTTATTATTTGTTTCTCTTATAGAGGATCAGAGAGTTGTTGAGTTGTTATAGAGAAAGATAGAGAGAGTGAAGTTATGACTGTATGGTAGGGTTAATGGAGAAGAAGTCATTATCTTTACTAAATATGGGTTTAACTGTAGTTTAAATGAACTATTAATTAATTAAAGGACATGTGTTCCTTGAGCCAAAATGCACCTTTTTCCAAAGAAAAATTTCCTAACTCTACATATTAAGCTTATGGCTTTGCATTCCTAGAAAACCAATTCACTTTTTTGTCTAACAATATATACTCTTAAAAATTCTACATCTTCTAAACACTTTGGTTCTAAATCTTGTCAACACTCATATGTGCTTAAAGTTATTTAGGAAGAATGTGGAGCACTGATTCCAATTTTATGAATGCTAAAATCACTAAATGGTTCTTTTGATTTTTTTTTCATTATTAAGTTTATTGTTATTAGTTCAATATAATTGCAAAAATCTACTTAAAGCACACTTTCTCAAATCTAGTATTGCAACCAAACATCACAAATTATTTTCTATAGAAAATATTTTTTTGATAAATGTTTTCTCTAAAAATATTTTCAAATATAAAATATTTTTCACAAACAAACGGAGCCTACATATTAATTAATAAAAAACTTCACTATTTTTTCTTTATTCCTTCTATTAATACATATCTCAAATAAATCATTGTTGGTATATCTCTCATAAATATCATCACTAACATGATCATTTTCATTACCACTATCATCATTAACACAATCATGATCACCATCTCACCACCTTCTACTCATCATCACTATTAATACTATATCTCATCATTGCTATTACAATCATCAACATCCTGCAATTACCATAATCGCCACCATCTTTATTAACATGGCAACTACCATCACCACAATCACTACCATTATTTATTACTTATAACTTTAATATATTCATATATATTTTTTAATTTTGAATTGTATATTAATAAATTTAGTGATATTCAACTCTTAAAATTTTAAATATTAAAATTATTTAGTTCATAATTTTCATTTTTGCCAAATACTATCTTACTAAGGTACGTGTGTCACATTCATTATGTAAAGAATATAAAAGTGATATTTTTATGAAAAAAAAAGCTTCTTCCTAACGTATATTTTAAAAAAATCTAACTCATTTTCTTTCCATCTTTTTCAAAAAAAAAAAAAAAAATCCTAACATAACCACCACTACTACCATCATCATAATGACCACCAACCATAGTTCACTATCATTGTTCACCTATCAATCATATATTTTTTTCCTCATTGCATCCTTATCTCCGCTTTCCTTTTCCTCTCAAAATTCTCAAAAAACTAGACTTTTTTCTCATTCTCTCCCTCTCTCTCTCTCTCTCTCTCTCTCTCTCTCTCTCTCTCTCTCTTTTCTAAACTACCACTTCACTACCTCTGCTTTTTGTCTCACCATTATTGTCTCCTTATTGAATTCAAAGTGGCCAACCTTGAGAAATTAGCCAAGCTAGACTCTTTATCTTTGTGTTTTTGCTAATGTCCCCTCCCTATTACCTTTTTTAGCCTTTTTCGAATCATCGATCTATGAAAAAAAGTTTCTTAAACCATAAGCTTTATGAAAATCCTCACTTTATATGAATTGAAAATATCTAAAAATTAAATGTGTAAATCTACATAGCAATGATGTCTAGTAACAACAATAACATATCTAACCTTTGACTAATTTGTGGAGGCTTATTATAAGATGTCATCAAGTATAAGTAAGAACTCTCTAAACTGTTTAAAGAATATATGTTTTTCCTTCAAAGGTTTGAGTGCTAATTCAAAGCTCCCACTATTTCCTCTCCAAATTCTAGTGATTATAAATCTCTCTCTCTCTCTCTCTCTTTTTCTCTCTCTCATCTATTTTTGTGTGTGTGTGTGACTTTATATGAGTTTATTAAGAAATCATGCGTTGCTTACTTAAATTTAGATTTTGAAGAAAATGATGATATGATGAGATTATTGCTTATTGTATTATTAGTGGTGGGTTAGGTGGTTGGTGGCAATGGAGTTTATTCAAATTAATTATAAAAGTACATAGAGGTTTGTCAACATGACTTCCACTCCTCAGTTCGTACTGATGAGATGAATGGCATAAGATTATTTCTCATATTCTAAAAGAAAGGTTCATATTTTAGTCCTTTAAAGAGAAGTCTAAACAAGAAATCCAAAGCTCAGGGTCATTTCTTTTTAAAGCAAGTGAAGAGTTCTAAAGATGGATTTTCTGTAATTGTTGAATATTTTGAGAATAGTTAATTTTGAAGGGAGAAATTAATATTGGGCAATTAATTATAATTATAGTTATTAGTTTTTTATTATAATTATTTATTAATTATAATTGTTTATTAAATTATTAGTTTTTTATTGTAATTTGAGCAAGCAAGTTGTTTTAGTTATTAGTTTCTCACTTTTTTTTTAGCATAATTACTCTTGATATTGTAATTCTCATTAATACCTATTTGTTGACTACGTATGTTTCATGCTCTTTATTTATATAGAAAGGGTTTAATGATCTAATAATAAAAATTTTTAGGGTTAACAAGCCAAATAGTTAAATTTTGAATCTAATTAGAACTGACCTAATAGTTAAGAAGGCAAATTGAACCTTGCTTTATTTTACAATTGTCCCTCAACTTAATAGAAAATTATAATAGTAAAATCTTTATCCTCAATAGACATGGCATGAAAAAACTAACCTAGTAAAAATGTTATGTTTTTCACTAGTAATTGAACCATCTGTCCCTTTCTTTCTCTTCATTTGAGTGATATGTGCTGGAATAGTGAAATATAAGATGAAAAAAATAATCTAATATGACCTTTAAATAAGGAACATAATATGCACTAGTTTTGCAACTCTATCAATATCCAATCTTGATAGAACATCGACTAAGAATGATTTAGAAATAACACTTTGATGTATTGGATATCTTATAGTTACAACTCCTTATAACCAACCTTATATGGTGTATGAATTTCATATATTTTCATCTTAAAGTGTTAGCATAATCTTTATTATGTAACTTATTCATAAATCTATAAAAAGCTGAAAGATGAAAAATCTAAAGTGTTATTTTGACTTATATGACATGGATAGTACTTAGCAAATCCTTAACCAACACCTTAGCTTTAGGGCATATACTCATCATTTGAATATTTTCCAACCATGTTATATACTATGTTTTCTAAAAAAAATGTAGTTGATATGTTTCTTGTACGATTGTCTAAAAGGTTTAAAGTGTGATTGCATTATTTTGGTGCAAGGTTTGGTGCATAACTATTTTGATGTTATTGCTTATGTTTATTTAATATATGCTTAATATGTAGGCCTAATGTACATTTAAATGATATGATAATGATGTGTTTTATATAAGTTTTAGATGCTTAGATTTAGTATTTGAAGTGTCTTGAAGGAAGGAAAGAGAGTTGGATCATTACATAATTACCCTGTCTTGATGTCATTGTTTATATTTGTTTAATGTGTACCTAATATGTGTGCTTATATACATTTAAATGACATAATAACGATGTATTTTAGATGGGATTTAAATGTCTAAAATTGGTATTTAAAGTTTCTTAAAAGAAGGAAGGAAAAGTTGGAAGCAAAGCTTCCATAAGTTCTATGCTTACTTTCGTAAGTTGTATACTTTGAAAGGTGCACTTTTAGGGGACTTTAAAAATCATTTTTGGCCACCTATTTTTGCTAGGAATTAATTATTAAACATCAAGGGAGAATATTAAAGCAAAAAGTGCATGAAAAATAAGAAAAACTCTTGGCCACTGACCTTTAATTGGTAGCTATGAGCCTTAGATTTTAGGCCCTATGATGCAAGTCTAATGATGCAAACTATTGGACTTACCCCTAAAGATGCAATAAGAAGAGAAACAAAGGCCCAAGAAAGCCTTAGATCAAGCCCAAAACCAAAACTTGCTTGCCAACTTTTAATTGGCTGTACAATCAAGTTTAACGCCCTAATCCCTAGAAGGGTTTAGAACTCTACCCTTTATTAACCCTTTAGTTGCACAAACAACCTCTTTGCTATACATACCACTTTGAAACTCTAATGTTAGAAGGTTCATACCCTTATCTACTATGGATTGTGAAAGGGATGCAACCAGAGCTATCCTAGTTATGGTTCACACCTCTCATTTTATAAATACCCCCCAACCACATTGAAGATGAGGGAGAGCCTTGGAAACCTTAATGTTACTCTACTAAAATCTCTACTTAACCCATTGAAATACATAGAAATGAAACCCCAAACCATTCACTAAAGATTTAAGGTAGAATCAAGGCATTTGTTACTTAACTTTATGCATTCCTATTGCATTTTTAGAGGATAATTTTAAACTTAAGCACCTTTGAGGGTAAGATAATAATTCAGAAGCATCCTAGTGTCCCCTTTTCCCTTATCTTCTTTCCTTTTTCTTCTTCTTTTTCTTTTTTAAAAACCTAGTCCAGCTAGGCTATAAAGAGCTCCAGTGGTCTGTACAGACCACCTGGAAGGCTATATAAACCAATTATTGGTTTGTATAGCCCTCTTTAATTATGAAAAGTTTATGAAATTCTTCTTATAAAGTTTATGAAATTCTTCTCATTCTCCATTTGGATTCTTTCTTTTTTAAAGGTTTCTTATGAGTGTCTTGGGAGCTCTATTGACAAAATAAGGTAGGTTTTATAATCTAGGCCTTATTTATTTAAATAATAGGGCAATGACCAAGCTTAGGTTAAGTTTTATGATTTTCATGTCTTAAACTTTCTTTCTTTTCTTTATCTAAGTTCTATTATGTGGTGTATTTTTTTGTTTTAGTATCATTTTAGCCATGACCAAGTGAGGGATTTACCATCCCAAGACCTTAAGAGCCCTATAACTTTAACTAGCATTTTTTTTTATTATAGTTATGTTCTAATCATTATCATTATGAAAAAGGATGACTAGCTCTTTAGCTAACTCATTCCATTTGTCAATTTTTAGATGATTGTCTTGGTTAGAGTTAGGGGGAAAGATCAAATCTTGGTGATCCCAATTATATCACATCTTATACTTGTTATCTTATGTATATTTTGGCCTTATAATGGTTCCTTTTGGTTAACATACTAGCCCCAAAAATAGTTAATGGTGTTCATAGATGCTTAGCTCTTTATGAGCATTGTGGAGGAAGATTCAATAATTTTAGGACTCCATTTATTAAGACTTTGTCTTAGGCCTTAAACATCCTTTAAGGTGTATTTGCATGTCGTATTCATTATGTTTCATTCTCTCATGCCTTATGTGTTTATGCCTTATTTGCTATTATTATCATTGTCTTTCATGTGATGTTAGGATTTTGTTGACATTGGACTTAGAATATGCTTAGATGCCCTTGACTTGGAGAAATTTTAGTAAGATCCTCTCCCTTAATGTATTTCATTATGTCTTTTTTGGGATTTGATTTTCTTGATGGTAACTAACTTATGTCCTCTTTGTGTAGGTGGCTACATGTGTATGGTTATCTTGTTTATGCATGATTATAGTTGTTTAATATGCATGACCTCCCCTATTTGATATTGAATGCCCTTCCTCCCCTTAAGTATGATTATAATGTTTTGATGATGATGATGATGATGTCCTTGGTTGAATGTGCTAGAAACATAGTTAAAAGTGATAACAAACTAATTAATAAGAAGGATAAAATGGTGAAAGTGAACCAAAGATACCTGAAGGCTGAATCCAAAAATCCAAGTGCTTTGAGGGTGCCTAAACCATTTTTTCAAAATGTACCCAATTCTCTAACCTAATCTCTAATGGGGTAAAAATGAATTGGGCCATCTAAATGACTTAGTTAGGCTTAAAATTTGTCTTTGCCCATATTCTTATATCGACCAAAGTTGGGTGGTGACTCCACACTCCCTAATGTGTTGTCCCACCTTGGTTCCCATTTGACCTTGATTTGGAAATAAAGCTTTAATCTTATTTGAGGCCTAAAAGATCCCCTATTGATCCAAACACGAGCCATAATTTAGGGTTATTACCAACGTATAACCCTTATCCTTTCAATCCCCCATTGATCAATAAAAGGTAAGAGTCTTAAGTAAGATTCCATTAGTTCCAACATAACCTCAATCACCCACTTATGGTGCTCATAGTGGCCATTCCATTGGGGACTCAAAGTTGACTTTGCATTTAATCTCTAGTTCACATTTTACCATATTATCTTTGTCATTAGTCAATCCATTGTGTTGGCCCTTAAGCACCAAGAAGGGAGGTTGAATTGGTGGGAAACTAAAAAATTTAGAGGGAAGGTGAGGTGTTTAGAGAGTGGAGAAAGAGTAGAAATAATCAACATAAGATATTTATAGTGTTTGAATGTTAACAAACCCTACATCCACTCTCTAATTCTTCACAATTTGGTATTTCACTTAACTTAAAATGGTGTTTCCAAGCTTACACCAAACTTGTACAATGTGTTTTTATGGCTCACACACAACCCTATAATTTGTGTTTCAAGGCTCACACAAAACCCCACTCAAGTGTATTACACAAGCTCACACTTTAACCTATTACAAGAGTTTTAATAGCTAGGCTAACTCTCAACCCAGTTACAATGGTGTTTAATGCTTACACCAAACAATAAGAACTCACAATCAAAGAATAAGAAGTTGTGAAGCAAATTTGCAAGAGTTTGGTTATAATTAATGAAATTCTCTTGCATTCATATCTATTTAATGGAGTATTTATAGGCAACAACAACCAAAAAGACATTACTAACAAACAATACCAAAATCTCAAAGGCAAGCTAGATAGATTTTGCATTAAATGCATGTTAGGCAAAAGTCGCGATCGTAACTGACATTTTACAGTCGCGATTTTCCATTTTGCATTGGGAAGACTGAAATCACAATAAATAACCCTGTTTTATGTCTAAGACTAGTCCATGTGTCCTTGTGGTATTGTTGCTCTAAGAAATATACCCATTTTCTTTAACTAACTAACCAAAAGTCGTGATTGCGATTGAGATCCTTCTTAGGCATGATGGGGACCATAAATCCTTCTATTTGATGAAGAGAAAATAATCTCTTGGGTAGCGGTCGCGATAAGTGCTTCGCCCTCATGAATTTTGATATTCTAACGGTTGCCTTGGACACTTGGCATGTTATGGCTGTAGACTCGGTTCCCTCTTTTAAGCTATGAAATTAGCGATTATGACTCTATGTATGAACACTACCGCGAATCTTGATGTATGTTATTCAAGTTTTCCTCGGCTGGATCACGACTGTGATCTCCTTCATGAATTCATCTGGCCTAAGTTCATCCATCCTTGTTGTAAGGTCGTGGTCATGATTTAGAGGATCCTGATTGCAAATTTTGGATGCCTTGCTCAAAGCTAGAGATTTAGACTTCCTTCCAATTTCCAATGAAAACCTAACTTAAAAACTGCAAAAATAACACTTAAACAAGACATTAGCACTTATCAATCTTCATTATCAAGATTAAGAGAGGCATTTGACTTAGGTTTGACCAACCTAGTCCAATACATTACATTTATTTAGCCTCCACACTTCACCATATGTATTAGGTCTACCTTTAGATAAACTGGTAAATTCTCAAAACTTAAGACTTAAGCTCCATTTAACCTTAGGAGATGGTGAGAAACGTTCATCATTCATAAGCCAAGTATATTTATGTACATCAAATGGGGGTTTATGAAACCATCCCTTAAGCTTGTGCGAGCCATCAACTATAATAACCATCTCAACCATTAAGCATATGTAGGAGCTAATAGCACCTTGGAATAAGATACCCTCTTATTTGCATTTTATCTCCAAAAGGAGGGTTGACATCCCCAAAGAACATGATTAGATATCCCCAATATAAATACTATGTTATCTCACTCCCCTTTGATGTAATTATCCCACTTATAAATGCTCCTAATTCATATATAAATACTTATATAAATCCTTTGTTTAAGGGATTCTCTATTTACTTGTATATTTCCTTTAAGCAATGTAAAGAATTTTCCTTTGTGTTTGACTTTCCTATTTAGTATTTGATTAGTTCTTATGTATGTGTGTTCTTTTGGGACCTTAACCTGACATGGTCCAAGGTGACCCCTTATAATCTCTACCCTATGATGCTAGAAGAATAAGGCCCCACTTAAGAAAGAGCTCCTAAACTCATGTTTAAGAGAAATAAGGTTGGAAATAATGTGTGGATTTCATGCATACATGCATCTTTTATTTTGTTAATCCATCATACTAATAATCATTATTTTGTAACCATCATAGCTCCATCTAAACCCTCGAGGAAGAGATGGGCAACTGACTAGCTAGGAAGAGTAAGATGCCTAGTCCAATCCATAAACTAGAATTAGCCATGGAGCCGACCATACCGTCTGAAATCATAAAGAATATAAAAGTTGACCTAAGCCATGCAATAGAAGAAAGAATTATTGAGGAGGTGAATTAATGCCTTAATGAAATTATAAAGGAGAGTGAAACATCTTCTAGTAGGACAGATAAGGGGAAAGCTCTTATAGAGGTACCCAACTTATGGTAATTGATAATGCTTTATTCAAAATAAAGGAATACCTTGAAGGCAAGTTGACCAAAGAGGTAAGGAGCACTATTATAGTTTTTGATAAGCTTATAGAAAGTGACAAGGAGAGCACTCGATTTAATGATCTTACTCAACAATTGGAAAAGATCGCATCTAGGTTACTGACAAACACTATGCTTAAACTTTTTAAGTTATCATTAGAGGGCTCAATAAGTATTTTAATTAGCCAAGGACAATCAAAGAAGATTGGAAGGAATTGATAGAGGCTTTTGAAATGCATTATGCCTGCATCTTGGACCTAAGGTTACTTTGTAATACCTAGAGTCATTAAAATAAAAATCTAGATAAGGTTTTAATGACTAATTAAGGAAATGGAAGAAGATGGCCTCTAAGGCAACCATTAGATCGACTGAAAGAGAGTAAGTCCAAATGATTGTTAAATGAGCCTTACCCTAAAAATAAGCACTTAGATTAAAGGCATGTTGGTGCATAATTTTGATGATCTTAGGTCAGCCGCTTACAAGCTGAGGAATTATAGTATGAATCGAAGAGGTAGTATAGTGGAGGGAGAAGTACACCATCTCAAGCTCATTGAGAAGGAAATATGATAGTAGATATGAATGTAATAAGGGCCCTATGATAATTCACTAAATTTGGGAACACCTTTATCTAAGGCCTTTAAGAGAAAACAATAAAAAGGTGTATTAAAACCACTAGCACTAAGGTCACCTCATAATCCTTTACCAAGAGGTATGATGCAAATGCTTATTGTGCCTTTCACTAAGGAGTTGGGCATAATATTGATGATTGTTACACACTAAGACATGAGATCCAAGACATCATTGGCAACAAAACCATTGTGCCACTGAACTTTGGGAGACTAAGTATAAGGGGAATCTACTCTTGAATTATTGTAATTTTCTACCCCTGAACCTAAGCACTTTTTTGATCGTTTCTGAGATTCCTGAAGGGGTTGTAATGGCCACCTTTGAATAAGGTGGCTTTTGTGAAGGTTATATTTGTTGTTTGTGCTATTAATCCATACGGAAGCTCAAATGAGGAAATAAGAAGGTGAAAAATAGGAGGTTGATCTAGCTGTGGGATGAGAGTGATGAAAAGAAATTAGAGGAGCAAGTAAATTGTGTAATTAGGAGCAAACCATTTAGATAGAGAGGCTTTTAAAGAGGTTAGAGTCGAGAAAGAAATGGATAGACCCATGATAAATGAGAAAGAAGAAGAGAACCTTATCTTAAAATAATTGAGGAATGTCAACCTAAATTAATGTATGGGAATTACTCATCACCTCCTAAGAACATAAGAGGGCAATGGTTAAAGCTTTGTCAAGTTTGATCATCTCCAAGGAAGTTAGGTGAAAGATATTATTACTTTAGTTACTAATAAGGAGAATATCATTTTTTTTTATAAAGACCTATTACCCAAAGGAAAGGACCATAATTTGGCTTTATTCATTCAAGCTGAGGTAAAAGGGAAGTGAACACCATGTGTGATGGTTGATGATGGGTTTAGGATTAACATTTGCCTTTTAAAGTTACTAAATATGTTTGGTGTGTCAAAAAAGGACTTAAAAGCATCAAATAACATTATATGGGCTTACAACGATAGTAGAATGCCGACAGTCAGTGTATTCAAGATTATAGTGAAAAATGGAATTATGGAGACAATGGCATAATTCACAGTGCTAGACATTCCCATTACTTTTTTATTGCTATTAGGAAGGCCATGGTATCCTCTACTAGGAGTACCATTTACTGTTCATCAGAAGGTTAAGATCCCCTATAAGGTTGAGAAAGTGATGATTTGTATGGAAGTTAGAGAGACTGTGTCGACATTGAGTATAATTATCCTGCATCTCAAAGGTTTCTGAGTAGTTAAGGTTAAGACAAATGGGTTGATTTGAAAGTGATGGGCATCATGAAAATTATGAATTTTCTTTCAAGATAGAAATTAGGAAAGAACTCTCAGGTGTGCTAAACTTCCAAGAAATTCCTACTCATACCACCAGAAGAGGATTAGGTTATTGTGGAAAGGAAGCAAAGTTAGAGATAAGAGATTTGCTTAGTCTTTTATCTGACTACTTTATGAAAGAAAGAGATATGGTTGGTGAGGTCGAAGAGGAAACCACTGAGAAAAATGAGAAACATGTGAAAGATAATTCTATGGATGATCTTGGGAAGGCATTCTTCTAGATGCAAGTTGGAGGATTAGGTTATTATAAGTACCATGATCTATCAAATGAAGAAGGTGAGAGGAAGAAGAAAAAGAAGAAGGATAAATAGGTTGTAGAGATAGGGAATACTCAAAAATCAGGCCTACCAACTGTTTTGTATGGTCCTTGCACTATTTGGCCATGGAATGATAAATGGAAAATCATTGATGAAGAGTACTAACAAATATTTAGCAGATATGAGATTTTGGGCAATAGGTGAAGATCTCAAGAAGAAGTCTGGAATGATAAATCAATGTGCACCTCTTTTGAATCTATAGTAGGGTTATATTGGGTTATGCAAGTTCACTAAAGGGATGTATATGGAAATGACCTTAGCGTATATTGTGAACAAAATTGTGAGTTACCTTGAAGATGTAGGTGATGAAACACAAGGTCAAACAATTGATGTTGAATAGAATAAATTAGATAGGATGGCACTTTGGAAAAATTTTATGAAGATTAAGCTAGGAGATGACAAGATGAGTAGTATTTTGAGGGAGTGGTGAAGGTCATGGCTAGCACAAAAGTTGAGAAGGAAGTGGGTTCTGAACAAGTTCATAATTTGAATGATGCTCTTAGTGTAACTAATGAGAAGGAGACTACAGAAGAAGAGAAGATCGATGTCAAAGGGACTCTTACCAATCTTTGTTGCCTTTTTTAATTCTGATGTTCTTGTCTTTAGTCTTTTCAAAGATGATGATGTATTTATTTCAAAGTTTAAGGTAATGAACAATGAGTATGCTTACTTGTGTGATGTGTTTGCTGATGGAATTGTGCATAATATGTATCATTTCATAAGTATATTTAATATTAATTATATGCATAAAATTGCATTTAATATTGGCATACACAAAGTTTCAAAAATCTTGTTCATTGCCAGTGATGTCACACTAGAGGAATGAGGGAAGTTTGAACAACTGCTCAAGAAATGTCAAAGGATATTTACTTGGACATATGTCAGGGGTTGATAGATGAATTGTTGAGCATAGGATTTCAACTTACTTACAAATGAGGTTGGTAAAGCAAAGGCTTAGGATAATAAGACTAAAGTGGGCTTCGTTAGTCAAGAAAGAGGTGGTGATATATTTGAAAGCTAAGTTTCTAGAGATAGTAGACTACCCTAACTGGCTAGCCAATATAGTACTAGTGTCAAAAAAGGATGAGATAATTTGGATGCATATGGATTACAAAGACTTGAATAAGGCTTGCCCCAAAGATGATTTGCCTTTGGCCCACATTAATGTGTTAGTAGACAATGTTATGACATGTGTGATGTACTTTTTCATGGATAGGTTTTTCGGTTATAATCAAATCCTCATGGCCATTATAGATAAGGTAAAGATGGCTTTCAACATAGAGTAGGGGACGTATTTTTACAAATTCCATTTGGTTTGAAGAATGCAAAGGTAGCATACCAATAAAGGGCGACCACTTTATTCTATGACTTGAACCATAAAGAAGTAGAAATGCATGTAGATGACATGATGATGAAGTCTAAGACAAGGAAAGGACATTTTAAAGCCTTAGAAAAGTTCTTGAGTAGAGTTTACCAATACAACCTGAGGCTGAATCCTAATAAGTACGTGTTCGGGTCACATCTGGTAAATTATTAAGACACATGGTTAGGGTATTGAAGTAGAGACAAGGTAAAGGTCGTTCAAGATATGCTAATGCTAAAGACAGAAAAGGAAGTTCGAGGTTTCTTAGGCTACCTCTGGAACATTACAAGGTTCATAGCTAGGCTTACTCCATCTGCAACAATTTTCAAATTATTAAGGAAGGACCAACTAGTAGAATGGAATGAAAAGTGTAAGGGGGCTTTTGAGAAGACAAAAGAATATTTGAGCAAACTATTAATGTTAAAACCCTTAAAGTTGAGAAAGCCATTAATCTTGTGTTAAACAGTAAAAGAGAGTTCTGTGCAAGGCAATCTTAGCATAAAAGGATGAAGGAGGAAATGAGACATCGTGTATTATCTTAGCAAGAAATTGCTCCCTTATGTGGAAAGGTTTAATTAGATGGAGAAGACATATCCTACACTAGTATGGGTCATAAAGAAGTTGTGGCATTATTTCCTGTCATACTTCATTTAAGTGGTTTCAAAACTTGATCCAGTCAAGTATTTACTTGAGGCTATTCCTTAACTAGAAAAATTAGCAAAATGGTTATTACTTTTGACAAAGTTTGACATTAAGTACGTAACTAAGAATGTAATTAAGGGTTGAGCCATTGTGAAATATTTGGCTCAACAACCGCTTATGAAAGGTGAAGCTGAGCTCTCTGAATTCCCAGATGAAGGGTAAAGAGCAATTAAGCCTTAGAGCTAGAGGATGTATTTCAATGGAGTAGTAAATAGGAAAGGGTCAACAAGGGAGTAATCTTAGAGTCAGCAAAAGGAAAGTTGTTTCCAATGGCTAAATTGGATTTTAGGGTGACCAACAACATGGTTGAGTGTAAGGTTTATGCAATGGGGTTGGAATTATTAATCTAGATGAGGGTAAGGACAACAAAAGTGTTTGGAGATTCATTATTGGCCATCTCTCAAGTGACAAATGAATGGGAGATGAAGGAAGAAAATCTAGGTCCACATTTAAAACATTTAAAGAAATTAACCTAGAAGTTCCAAAGGGTCATATTCCACCATCTTCCTTAAGAAGAGAAAGTAATAGCTAATCCTTAACCACTTTATTTTCTATTTGGAATGGGCCAAAAAAGATGCCAATAAAGCTATGGATCACATTTAGATCCATAACGCCATGTTATATTGATCAAGAAGTGATGCAAGTGTCTATAGAAAATTGTTCATGGTATTATGATGTGTAGAGATACTTAAAGAGTGAAGAATAACCTAAAGGGGCTAAAAGGAGAGATAGAGGCATAATTTAAAGGCTGACATCATAATTAATAGTTTATAATGGCATGGTATATAAGCAAATACTAGATGGAGTTCACTTGAGATGTTTAACCCCAAAAGAGATGAGTAAGGTCATGGAAGAGGTACATACAGGGATTTGTGGTCTTCACATGAATGGGAAAAGCCTTGGTTAGGAAAATTTTGAGGAGGATGGGTTATTATTGGACCATTATGGAATAAGATTGCATTCAAACTACTTGAAATTATCACAAATGTCAAGTCTATGATAGTCTCAACCATTTGCCATTAACAAAGTTATAGAACTTAACTTCACCATGACCATTCACAGCTTAAGAAGTTGATGTGACTAGAGAAATTAGGCTTGCTTCTACAAAAGGGCATAGTATATTGTGGCAGTGGTGTATTATTCCTCGAAGTAGGTGGAGGTTGAGTCACTCAATAAGCTGGGGGAAAACATATGGCTCAATTTATAGAAAAGAATCTCGTTCATTGCTACGGTGTGCCATATCACATTATGTCATATTACAGTGTTCATTAGTAAGCAGAGGTTAAAGTAATCTTAGAGAAGTATAGGGGTGGTCCATCATCTGTCATCACTATATAAGCCATCGGCCAACAAAGTAGTTGATGCAACAAACAAAAATGTTAAGAACATCCTTGTCAAGATGGTGGAAACTTATAAGAATTAGTTAGAGAAGTTACTTTTCATATTATGGGGGGTATTAAACTAAAACTAGAACATCAACAGGAATGACATCATATTTCCTCATGTATGAAATAGAGGCAGTGTTGCCAATTGAGATGGAGTTGAATCTCTAAGAGTGTTGGTTGAGATGGAAATTCCTGAGTATCAAAGGGTAAGAAATTAATTTGAATAGTTAGCCTTACTAGATGAGAAAAGGTTAAAGGCTCTTTAACACATTTAGCTATATCAATCCATAACAACCTATACTTTTAATAAAAGGGTTAAGGTGAGTACCATAAGAGTGGGTAATTTAGTGTTAAAAGCAATTCAACCATAAGCCCAGGATCCTCATAGAAAGTTTAAACTAAACTAGGAAGGTCGCTATATGGTCAATCATATCTATTTGGGCGATGCAATGAAGTTATTAGACATGGATGAAAATGAGTTCTCTAAACCAGTGAACTTAGATAGGCTAAATAAGTGCTTTGTATAAGGATGTGATAAAATAAAAAAAGCCCATTAAGTCAAAAACTCAAAAGGGTGGCTTGGGCAAAAATTAGGACATAAAATATGTAAAAAGTAACACAAAAAGTCGAGAGAGTGCGAACAACTGCTAAGAAAGCCCACCTTAAAGCAATAAAATGCGAACTATAGTGAAAGAGGCAAGGATGAAGAGCATGAAGTCAACAACTTAAAGGCATTGAATAAGGCAATTAGATGATCTAATGTGCCATCATTAAAAGTAGTGGTCATATATCTAATTAATATGTGATATACAAATTATAATCATTCATGTTAACTTTGATATCGAAAGGAAATGCATTTACATAATTTAATTAATATGTGATGTAGAAATTACAATCATTAATGTTAGGCATGATGTCAAAAGGAAATGCATTTGCATAATGAAGTAATCTTTATTAAACATTTCTTTAAATTGAATGAAATATAAGAAATTTTTTTCTATACTCAATATTGTTGTTGAGAATGTTTAGTAAGAATCCTATGACACTAACTGTTCAACCAAGCCTCAAAGTCAACATCATTAAAGGTAGAAGCCCTAAATGGAAAGATGTGGTAGATATAATGATCAACCCAACTAACCTCCACTTTATCCAAAAAGAGCCAGGTCAAAGGCCTCTTAATAAAGGATGGAAGAAAGCTTGTCACATCCTATATGGACTCGAACTAATGACAGACTCTAGTTAGATCATAGAAAGTGCAAGATGATGGAGTCAAAGTAATCACACAGTCTTTGTAAGTCCTCAAGGTAATTCCAGTCAGCTTCCACCATGTATAGTTCTAATGAATGTCGAAATAAGTAATGTGAAACAACCACTTAGTCTACTCCACCTTAGTGCAATAGGTCTTGACAAACAATGATTCAAATAGTGTTACAGGAAATAACGTCTCGCATCCACAATCAGAACACCCAACAAACCCAATTTCTCTTGCAACCATATCTTAAAAAAAAGCTCGTTAGATTGAAAATCTAAAAGGGCAACATAGGAAAAAATAAGCAGCCTATTGGATTGAAACTTGTAAAAGAAGTCTAAGTAAAAGTTAGAGTAATGAAAATAAAAATAAAAATAGAAATGATTAAAAAAAGAAAGCTGCAAGGAAAGAATCACACTAAAGTAATAATAGGCTCCTAGAGAAAGAATTATTTATGGTAAGTGACATCCTGTCCAAAACCATAATTGTCTCCCTAAGAATTATAGGGATTGGTGTTTTCCTAAGCTTGATTTCTTAAATAAAAGGTAAGATTTGTAGATCTATCTCCCTGTTGTCCCTTTGCAATAAGAACTCTCCCATTAGGATTATAGCTATGATACAATTTTATGCTGCCTAGGCATGGCTCTTAGCAGGATAAAGGGTAAGAAAATGAAAAGTAAAAATCTTCTTCTTGCCAAGGGTGTACATGGGTACTTCATCATACTATGGATCAAATAATCCTATCATTTTCCAAACATGTAGATAGCCCAAACATGGTAGTGCAATTCGATCGGCACTCATGACTTAACAATCAAGAATAATGCCAAATTCTTTTAACAGAGGACAAATCTCAGTGTCTTCAAAGTGAAAAGAATGGGTAGTGAGATCCTATAAAACAAAGGTTGCTTGAAGAAAACCCAAATTAAGTTGGACAGATGAAAGATGTTGGAATAGGTTGGTTAAACCTAAGTCATGAACCTTTTTGGATCTTGATAATAGAGATTGATCACTTCTAATACTTTTATTAAGTGTTGTTTTGTAGATTATAAGTTAGTTTTTTCATTGGAAGTTAGATGAAATTTAAAATCTCCAAACTTAAGAAGTTCATCCAAATTCGCGGTGTGTATATCCTAAATCATGATTGTGAATCAGTTATAAAGATGGATGAAGCTAGGCCAGAGGAATTTGTGGGCAAATTCAAAGCTGCGACTTAGCCGAAGGAGGTGAGCTTAAGTCACAGAGGAATTCATGGTGGGTATCGCATCTAGATTTGTGACTGCGACTTTCATAGTGACAAAGAAGGGAACCAAAGCCATAACCACAATATGCCAAGTGTCCTAGGTAACCATTGAAGATCAAAAATTATGAGGGTGAATTATTGGCAGCAACCACTACTCAAGGAGTTATAGTTCTCTCACCAAACAGAGGAATTTGTTATTTCAATCGCGCCTAAGACACAGTGATCTCACGACCACGACTATAATAAGTTGATAGAACACGATGGCTACATTTCTTAGATAACCAATGGACAACTGACATGTGGACTAGCTGTTAGACACAAAATAAGGTTCTTTGCTGCTATTTTTGGCTCCTCAGTGCAAATTAGAAATTCGCAACCATGAAATGGTAGTAGCAACCGCGACTTTCGTCTGACAAGCATTTAATGCAAAATTTGCCTAACACAACTTGAAGATTTATTGATAGTTTTAGAGTAACATCTCTTTGGTGGATATGGGCTATAAATACTTAACCAAACATATTTAAATGTAAGAGAATTCATTAATTTGTAACCAAACTCTTGCTAATTTGCTACTCAGTCTTTCATTCTCATTTGTGTGTTATTGATTGTTTGGCGTGAGCAATAAACACCGTTGTAAGAGGTTGAGAGTTAGGCTAGATTCAAAACTCTTATAAGATGTTGAAGTGTGAGCCTATACAAAACACTTGAGAGAGGTTGTTGTGTGAGCCTAAAAAACACAAGTTGTAAGGTTTTTTTGTGAGCCATAAACACTAGTTGTAGAAGTTTGGTGTGAGCTTGGAAACACCAGTTTAGTTGAGTGAAATACCTAAAGTGAAGAATTGGAGAGTGGACGTAGGGTTTGTTAATACTTGGATCATTATAAATCTTTATGTTATTTCTTCTCATCATTTTCTTCATCTTCCTAAACACATAAATCCTCTTTTTAATTTTAAAAACAAGCACCAATTCAACCCCCTTTCTTGGTGTACTACGCCAATAAGTGGTATCAGAGCCAAGTCTCATTAAAAACCTCAATTGTGTGAGTAAAGATCATGGCATAAGAAGGAATCCATACCCACCTCAAGCCTTATTTCGATGGAACATATTATACTTATTAGAAGTATAGGATGGAGATCTATCTAGATACTAATGTGGTGGATTTATGGGATATTGTTGCTAAAGAGTGGAAGCCACCCATGAAAATGGTGGATGGGAGTGAGGAGTTAATCTTTAGAGAAGAATGGGTTGAAGCACACAGAAGATCTAATGGCAAAAATAAAAGAGCCATGGCAATCCTTCTAAGTTCTTTATCAAGAGAAGAAATTAGAAGGGTTCAACATTGCTAAACTACTCATGGTATTTGGAAGGCATTAGAGAACTATCATGAGGGCACCACCTTGGTAAAACTAGCCTACTTGAGATGTACGTGACGGAGTGGGAGCAATTCATGATGAAAGAGGAAGAGAGCATAACAGAAATGACAAATCGACTCCTAGCTATTATCACTAACATGAAGAAGTTTGCTAGGGTTCTCACAAATCATGAGGTAAATTCTAAAATTTTGAAATCTTTAACTCTTAAAAAATTTGGTGCAAGAGTGTGTAGTATCCAAGAGTCCAACCCCAAAATAAGAAAGTTGCCAATAGATGTCTTAATAGGCAAACTCTTAACTTTTAAGTTAGCCTTAAAGAAGGATGAAGAAATGAAGAGAATGAGAGGTCAAGGGGAGAAATCTGAAAATCTAGAAAAAAGGACCTTGGCACTCAAATCATCTTTAAAAGAAATGGAAGTAGAAATAGCCTTAAGTGAAGAGGAGAGTGACAAGGAGGAAGAGGAACTTGCAATGCTCTCTAGAAGGACCAAGGAGCTGATTAGAAGAAGAAAAGAAAGAAGGAACTTCAAGAAAGCAACTCAAACTCCTAAAGAGAGATCAAATGGTGTCACTTGCTATGAGTGTGGCAAGCATGACCACATTAAGTATGATTGCCCCAAGCTAAAGAAGAAAAAAAAAGGGGTCAAAGAGAAACAAGAAGAGCTTCAAAGCCACTTGGGATGATAACTCAAGTGAAGATGATAAAGAATAAGAGATTGCTAACACATGGTTCATGCCTTAAGAGGAATCTCTTAATGAGGTAAGCTCTTCACCTCATTCTTATTCTAAATATGATGATTTAAATGATGTAGATGATGAGCTTTTAGAAGCTCTCACCATGAAATGTGATAAATATAAGTCATAAATGAAAACTTATAAGAAAAAGTGCAATAAATTAGAGGATGATTTCAAATCTCTTAATAGCCTTGTCAGTGAATTGAGAGCTTCAAATGAAAAACTCAAGAAATCAATAGAAAATCTTTCCAAATCATCTTTATCTTTAGTTTCATTAAGAAACAAGAATGACTCTTTGAAAAGAGAAGTCATTAAGCTTAAAAGCTCTATCTCTAAATTTCATAAGGGTAAGGAAACTTTGGATACACTCATTATATCACAAAGACCTCCCTTGATTAGGTATGGTCTAGATTTCAATGGAGCCTCTTCTTCTACATCCCCATCCACTACATTCAGTAGAGCTTGAACACCTCAAACTTTAAGTATTGAGGTTGTTGGAAAGAAAAGTGCCCAAAGCATTATACCCCCAATGCCTAAGGGCAAAGGGAAAGTGCAACCAGGCTTAAAGCCTATTTCTAAAAGGGCCTATCATGCTTACATGTACAACAAAAGGTCTAATAATTCACACACACACACAAAATACACGCCTACACCCATTCATGCATGTCCATGCTCACACACACATCATGTTGGTATGAGAAAACCCCCCACTCATACCAAGGCATTGCGTTGGAGGAAGACATATAGGTTTAAACTCCAATGCCATTATTGCATGAAGTATAGACATATACATGTTTGTTGTTACATTAGGAAGGCATACCTCAAATTAGAAGACCCTTCAAAACTTAACTCCTTAGGACCCAAGTATGCTTATGCACTAAAGAAAATATTATTTATTTGTGTTATGTAGGGGTGTTTGGCAGCCACCAATGAAACAAATGATTGTCACATGGATAGTGGATGCTTAAAGCATATGACAGGCAATATGAAGCTATTCATGGCCTTAAAGGAAAAAGAAGGTGGCAATGTCACATTTGGTAACAATGCCACATTTGGTAACAATGCCAGGGGTAAGGTAATTGGCATTAGTACCAGGGGTAAGGTAATTGGCATTGGTACCATTGGCAAGAATGGTTGTTCTTTAATTAATGTTGTTTTACTTGTTGATGGCTTGCAACATAATTTGCTTAGTGTAAGTCAATTATGTGACAAAGGTAACTACCTTTGACCCTATAGAATGCTGAGTTACCACTTTGGTGGATAAAAAGGTAGTTTTCAAGGGTGAAAGGAAAGACAATACCTATCTAATTGACTTAGACAATTTGGCTAACTAATCTTTTATGTGTCTTATATCTCTTTGTAATGAAGCTTGGCTATGGCATAGAAGGCTTGAACATACTAGCATGGATCTATTGCAAAACTTATCAAAAGGAAAGCTAGTTGAAGGTCTCCCCAGGCTAAAGTTTTCTAGAGACAAGACATGTGGTCCTTGCCAAATAGGGAAGCAACATCAATCCTCCTTTAAAGTAAAGAACATTGTAAGTTCATCTAAACCTCTTCAATGAATTCATATGGACTTGATAGGACCTACTAGGAGTGTTAGTTTAAGTGGAAAACATTATGCACTAGTCCTAGTTGATGATTACTCTAGGTTTACTTGGGTATCCTTTCTAGCTCGTAAGTATGATACTTTTGATGCTTTTAAAAGTTTTGCAAAAAGATTTCAAAATGAAAAGGGTTCATTTCTTCTATAATAAGTGACCATGGAAAGGAATTTCAAAATGAGTCTTTTGATTCTTATTACTTAGAGAATGAGATTTTCCACAAATTTTCAACTCTTAGAACACCATAACAAAATGGTGTTGTAGAAAGGAAAAATAGAATACTAGTAGAGATGGCTAGAACTATGCTCAATCAGTATTCCTTGCCAAATTACTTTTAGGCCGAAACCATTAATACTTCATGTTATATTGCAAATAGAGTTTTTAAAAAGTCCATTCTCAATAATACATCTTATGAGCTATGAAATGGTAGAAAACCCAAGATATCATACCTAAGAGTATTTGGATGCAAGTGCTATATATTGAATACTAAGGATAATCTTGGAAAATTTGACTCAAAAACTAATGATGGTATATTCTTAGGTTATTCCACTTCTAGCAAGGCCTGTAGAGTCTTTAACAAAAGTTCTATAGTAGTTGAAAAGTCTATGAATGTTATATTTGATGAATCTAGTAAGCTTGATCTTGGGAAAGGTACTTTTATTGATGATCTTGTACGCGATTTTGAAAAATTAGAATTGGAACACACTGCAAGAGAGGAAGACAAAGATAAGGATGAGGACAAGTCATCAAGAGTAGACAAGGATCCTCAACATCAACAAAATGAATTGCCAAGTCAAGATCTACCTAAAAATTGAAAATTCTCTAAGCATCACCTTAAAGATTTAATCATTGGTGATACTTCAAAGGGTGTAAGTACTAGATCTCAACTTAACTTTTTAGATAATAATCTTACTTTTATTTCTCAACTCGAGCCAAAATCTATAGATGAGGCTCTTAATGATGAGAATTAGGTGATTGCTATGCAAGAGGAACTCAACCAGTTTGAGAGAAACAGTGTATGGGAACTTATTCCTAGGCCTAAGAAATACCCAATTATAGGTTGCAAATGGGTGTTTAGAAGCTAGTTAGATGAGCAAGGATTCATCACTAGGAATAAGGCTAGATTGGTTGCAAAAGGTTATAAACAAGAGAAAGGCATAAATTATGATGAAACCTATGCCCCCATTGCAAGGTTAGCGGCCATTAGGATTCTTTTGGCTTATACACATCATATGAATTTTAAACTTTTTCAAATGAATGTGAAGAGTGCTTTTCTAAATGGTATCATTGAGGAGGAAATGTATGTTAAACAACTTCCTGGTTTTGAATCTCATAGTTTTCCAAATTATGTTTTAAATTGAATAAAGCCTTATATGGTTTGAAACAAGCTCCAAGAGCTTGGTATGAAAGACTTAGTTCTTTTCTTATGAAAAATGATTTTGAAAATAGGAAAGTTGACACAACATTGTTTGTAAAAAAGTCATAATCATGATATACTAATAGTACAAATTTATGTTGATGATATCATTTTTGGTGCTACCAATGAATCTCTATATGAGGATTTTGCTAAGTGTATGACTAGGGAATTCGAGATGAGCATGACGGGAGAGCTAAAGTTTTTCCTTGGTCTACAAATCAAGCAAACCAAAGAAGAGATCTTCATCAACCAAGCCAAATACACAAAAGACATACTCAAGAAATTTGGCATGGATGGATGCAAAGTAGCAAAAACACCCATGAGTGGTCCCATCAAATTAGACAAAGACGAATCAATTAAGATGATTGATGAGAAGAGATATCATGGTATGATCAGTTCTATACTTTATCTTACTATTTCTAGACCTGATATTATGTTTAATATATATATGTTATATTTCAATCCTGTCCCAAAGAATCACATTTGAATGTTATCAAAATAATTTTCAAATATTTGCATAACACATTGTATTTAGGATTATGGTATCCTAGAGATTCATCTTTTAGTCTCATAGGTTACTCAAATGCAGATTATACTGGTAGTCTTTTTGATAGGAAGAGCACTTCTGAAACTTGCCAATTTATAGGAGAATGTTTAATGTCTTAGTTTAGCAAGAAGCAAGTTGCGGTTGCCTTATCCACCGCTAAAGCCAAATATGTAGCTGCTGGTTGTTGTTGCACCTAAGTGCTTTGGATGAAATAACAATTGAAGGATTACGACAAAGTTATCGATCACATTCCCATCAAATGTGACAACACTAGTGCAATTAATCTCTTTAAGAATCCCATCCAACATTTTAAGAGCAAACATATAGATATTAGACAACATTTTTTTAGAGATCATGTCCAAAATGGTGATGTTGTGTTAGAATTTATAGACACAAATCATTAACTTACAGATATTTTCACTAAACCTCTCAATGAAAAAAGGTTGAACTTTATTAAGAGAGAATTGGGAATGTTTGATAGAAATTCCCTAAAGTGAAAAGTTTGATCTTTTGTTTGATAGCTATGTGTTGGTTATTTGTGATATTTATCTTTGGATGTCTTAATTTTAATGCAATTATACTTTTCTATGTCAATTTGCATAAATGAAGCATCAATATATTAAGTAGATCACAACTTTAAACATCAAATTTTACTTTCTCATTGTTATCCTTCTTGGCTTGTAATTCGCTATCGCTATTCCTTGACTCACGATCGCGAATTATAGGTTCATTTTACCCACCTGACAACTATCAATTTGCAGTTGTGAATTTTTCTCTCCATTGCGAACTTAGTCAAAAATTCAAAACTTTGACCGTTGTATGCGTTTGGTTCCTAAGGTTTTTTTATCCGTTACTCACATATTTCAGAATTAGCGGTCATGACTTTTATTTAGTGATCGCGAATTCTAGTAACTGCCATACATTAATTTGATTTGACTGCCAACCATTTCCAACCTTTCATATTCACATTATCGCCATTTATACACCATTTCTATGCCTATATAAACCCCCTAAACAATGATTTTCATCACTATTTGCTACACCAATTCAATCTATCTCCTCTTATACTCTCAAACATCTCTAAAACTTTCTACCCTCTGCAATGGCTCCTAAAAAAGCTTTAAGAGCAGAGAAGGGCAAGGTACACTAGCTCTATAACAAATGAAAGGGATTACAAAAGAGGAGAATGATCGTTATAAGGCTAACACCTCCAAGATCATCCTTTCAAAAAAAATCCCTTCTACTTTTCTTCTAGAGTCTCTAGAGATCAAAGACAAGATCCATGCGTTTCTCTCCAATTTAGGATGGAACAAATTTATCTTTTAGGACAAGCCTGAATGTGAAAAAAATCATGAGAGAGTTCATATGCATTGTGACTCTAAGTCGGAGAGCCGAATCCCATGCCGGACAATATGGGTTAGTATTTCATGCTTTTGGAAATCCTTACTTTATCACTTTTGAATAATTATCTAATCTTTTCAATCTTCAAGTTAAAGATAACATTCCATCCGTTATCTTAACATTTGATGTCATTTACTCTAAGTTTTGGTCTAAAGTTTCTATTGAGACCAAACATGATCCCAAAACCTCCTTAGCCAAATACATCAAAACCCTTCCTTTTTGGTTACTTCATCTTATCATCACTTTCTCTATTAATGCTAAAGGTGATGGCAACGAAAAGGTATCCCAAAAGGAACTTACTTTGCTTTTCTGCCTTGTAAAAAATAAACCCATCCAATTTGGTCACTATCTTGTGGATCAATTGATTCACATAAGCACTAAACCTAAGAGTCAATTTCTTCTTCCTTCCTATGTAACTGTCATCTACATATATGTTGGTGCTCTTAATGAGGAAAATGAAAAATTCCACACAAAGAAACTCCTTCATTCCTAAAATTTTCTAGACCTCACCTACCTTATCAATGCCAAAGCCATTTACCAGATTCCTATGCCTATACTTTTGGGTGCTTTTAGGGCCAAAAAGTTGGAAACATCCCAAGGCTCCAAAAGAAAAGGTTTGTCATTAAAGAAGGAGCAATACCAGTCCCATCTCCTTAACCAAAATCTAAGACCAAAATTTCTCTTGCCACCATCAACTAAAAGTTAGATAAGTTGATGAGGATGTTGAAAAGAGGATTTCTCCTTATTTCCCACCTACACAGTGACCTGGTGGAGTTACAAGAGAAAATGGTTGCTCCTCCTTGTCATCTTCTAGATTTCGACGATTATGAAGACACACCAGAGGAGGAAGGCAGCCAAGAGATTAAGGATGGAGATGAAGCTGAAAGAGGAGGAGATAATGAAGACCAAGACGATTTTGGTGATGATGACAGTTCTCCAATCTTTTAGATTAGGAATTTTTTTTAAATCTTTGATGTAAATTGTTGATCCCATATCTTATGAATAAATAAAAATGTTTAATTTGCAATCCTTTGTCTCGTTTATTATGTGATTGAATTTATTTGTATGATAACTCTAATGATGATTGCAACTCTTATCCTTATTACAACTTTTATAATTATATGAGTTAATATTTGCTCCTTATGATCACTTTATCTCATATTTATGCATTTTATTTGATCTTTTCCATTCACCCTCTTTTGATCTTGCGAACGGTGGAGAGAATTGTATGGAAAAAATAGTTTAGAAGAGAAAAGCATAAGTTGAGGAGGAGCATTGTTTATCTCTCATACTTAGAATTTTACTTTGATCATTAACTAAAATTTTTTTAAGTATTCATTGAATCATTCACCATACCAACTTCACAACTCATTTATTTGTTTTCCCTTAAGATCAATCTAAGTTGTCAAAATCAAAATGGGGGAGATTATTGGACTAGGTTGGTTAAACCTAAGTCATAAACCTCTTTTGATCTTGACAATAGAGATTGATCAGTTCTAATACTTTTATTAAGTGTTGTTTTGTAGATTATAAGTTAGTTTTTTCATTGAAAGTTGGATGAAATTCAAAATCTCCAACCTTGAGAAGTTTATCCAAATTCGCGGTGTGTATATTCTAAATCGTGACTACAAATCAGTTATAATGATGGATGACGGTGGGCCAGAGAAATTCGCGAGCAAATTTGTAGCCGCAACTTAGCCGAAGGAAGTGAGCTTGAGTCATAGAGGAATTCGCGGTAGGTATCACATCTGGATTAATTTGGTGGATGTGGGCTATAAAAACTCCACTAAATAGATGTAAAAGCAAGAGAATACATTAATTTGTAACAAACTTTTGCCAATTTGCTATTTAATCTTTCATTCTCATTTATGTGTTATTGATTATTAAGTGTGAGCAATAAACACCAAAGTAAGAGGTTGAGAGTTAGCCTAGATTCAAAACTCTTGTAAGAGGTTAAAGTGTAAACCTACACAAAACAGTAGAGAGAGGTTGTTGTGTGAGCCTAGAAAACACAAGTTGTAAGGTTTTTATGTGAGCCATAAACACAAGTCGTAGAACTTTGGTGTGAGCTTCAAAACACCAGTTTATTTGAGTGAAATACCTAATTGTGAAGAATTAGGAAGTGGACGTAAGGTTTGTTAATACCCAAACCACTATAAACCTTTGTGTTATTTATTCTCATCTTCTTCTTCTCCTTCCTAAACACATAAATCTTCTTAATTTTAAAAATAGCCACTAATTCAATTCCCCTTCTTGGTGCACTAGGCCAACAAAAGATAACAAGGACTTTGAAACCTTATTAAGGCAAGTTGGACCAACTCTAGGGTGGGAAAGACTTCAAAAATACCTTGGCCATATTGAAAAAAGCAAAAATAGAAGATCTAGATGTGAAAGTCAAGGATGGGCTAAAGGAAAGTGAATAGTGCATGATAGTTATGCATAATAGTATATGACTATACAGACTACACAAGTTATATGTATAAATAATTACTAGTTTGTACAAACAACTTGACTGGTCTATATAACCCACTTTTCCTATAAAATTCTAAGTAGAGCTTCCTTTGCATTTTAGGCATTTAGATTAGCTCGTACCTATTCTTAATGGCATGTACATGTATAAATAAGTAGAAATGGTGCAACCATACATTCATAATGCAAATCAAATGCTAGAATCAGAATCAGGCATCTATACTTAAGAAAAGTATCATAATTTAATAAAAGTGAGGTAAGGTCACTTCAAAGTATCTCTTAAAAGTCCTATCTGTTCAAATAAGCATCCAAAAAGAAAAAGGGGCTTTTAAAATAATTGTCATATAATAGCATAAATCATCTAACAAGTATAAAGAAAAAAAAAAGAGAGACAAGAAAATCTTAAGAACTAAGATGACTATAGACAATTCAATCCTCCTCACCCTTGAAGTGGTTTGTTCTTCCTCCCCTGAAATGACATACTCATTTGACTTTAAAGGTGTTGGTGGTGCCATCCTATTGACTTGGGCCTTCACCTCTACTAGTGTTTGCTGCATCTCTCACAGCTTCTTGGTTAAGTGTTGGATTTGTCTCTTATAAAATATATGAGGGTTAGGATGGCTAGGACATAAGGCATACATACAAGCATAATCATAAAAATGCATAACATATTTTGTATTTCTTTTACTAACCTGGACCTCTTGAGTTTGTTGCATCAAATTCCCTTGAGGGTGACAATCATATCGACCATCACCTTAACTTGGACATGAGAAATCTATAAAAAAGACATTATTTTAATAATAAACAATCAAGCACAAGCATAACACATAAAAAGTACAAGAAGAATGGTATTCACATGGGTGGTGCTAACGACCTCAAAGGTGCAGGCTGGCTGTGTAATTTCTAGGGCCATCATCGAGTCGATTAATGAGGTCATGCAAGACTTGATCAGACTATTAGGGAAAGGATCAAGCTCGCCCACCACCACATGCTTTAAATCTTTTAGCTTAAAAAACATAAGCCTGCTTACCATCTTGGATAGTAAGACTAGGCCTTATAGGCCTTTGCTTCA
Organism: Omphalea diandra; assembly: GCA_949677035.1. Taxonomy (NCBI): domain Eukaryota; kingdom Viridiplantae; phylum Streptophyta; class Magnoliopsida; order Malpighiales; family Euphorbiaceae; genus Omphalea; species Omphalea diandra. The sequence goes on from CATIWR010026089.1 coordinate 34,169, forward strand.
AGTATGCCATTGTCCTATGAGCTCTATGACATAAAATCATCTTTATGTGTGCCTCATGCTGTGGGAATGCCTAGATGATCACCACTACCACTAGGATTATCCTAAGAAGGGCCCTAGCCATCCAGGTTTGATAACTACTATCATCTACCATAAGCCATTCCCCTGGTATGAACCTCAAGGCTTGTTCGTACTTCTTCTCCTTTAGATACGCCACTTAGAACATGTTTGAAGGTGGACGCTAAGAAATTAGTTGCACATGCAGCCCCTCATGCCATAGAAAGATCCTCTTCCTAAGTTACCACTTTTAAAGTAAGGGTTCCACTATTAAGCATTGTCTAAAAGAGCAGTCTTCTGCCTCAACCACTTTGGGTTGCAATGTGTGAGCAGCCCCTTCCAGTCCAATAACAACTACTAAAAGAATAATAGAAATAATATTTTTACCACTGTAAATGTATGACCAAAATTAATAATAAACACCAAAGACTGGTTATTAGGTCTTTTTTTATAAGATGAATGTATTTGATCAAGAGTTAAGGTGTTTAGGCACTTACGCCTAATCTCAATGGACAATTCCTAGTATTTTATGAAGCATAACCTCACAAATTGAAGGTAAAAATCATCTATGTCTGGCAGAGGGTTGCCAACCTCCGACAGCCTTAGCTTTACTACTTAGGCTTGTTAAGCAACATAACATTTGTTTAATAATGATTAAAAAAGCAAATAAATGATCAAAGCAAGGAAAGTTCACGAAAACTAATTTCCACAAGCACACATTAGGGCCCGCCCATATATGACAACCTCTGATTGCATTGATCATGAAACCTATATAGATATGCGAATGTCGCAGATGCCCAATTGCAATGGCTAACAAGCCCTAAGTTCTCAAACATAGATAACAAGCAAATCTCAATTGTGTCTGAGGGGTTTATGAATAAAGTCCTCGATAGATTATACAAAAAAAAGCATTGAGCCATCTGGTCAACCAGCTTTTATAAGCTATCATTAGTGGCAATAGGAGCTTCCACTTTTAAGCTGGAGCACTCAAAGGAGGTGTTCCCCTTCAGTCAAGGAATGCATATAAGCATCTAATGAACATAGTCTTTTTGTAACACTAAGTGGTAGATGATGGTGTTAATAGGAAGAGGAATTCTAGAGTAGTAGATCCTAGTAAGAAAAGTGAAGTCCTTAGGTGTAATTGTCACCTTCTTGATCTGCGATAAATGAAAGGTGTGGGTGATGTCTATCTACCATTCGACAAGTACCTGCATCATAATAGAATTACTCTATAAGGGCTTTATTTAGGAGTGTTTGAAGGAATAGTAGAAGGCCAGTCACCTTTGAGCGAGCAACAAATTGAGTAGGAAGCTTTTTGAACCATACTCTAATAAGCGTAATAGATCTGCCTCCATTGTTAAAGGAGATGTCACCTTACAAAAGGTAGAAAATAAAATTTCAATCGACAACTAAGAAATAATAATAATAATAATAACTGATAAAGATCATATTAGGAAAGACAAAAACAACTATGGAAATAAGAAAGATCACAAGTAGACATGTAAATCGAGGAACAACATTACTCAAACCAGTAAGTAGAAGATAACAAAACCATATTAATAATATCAAAATTTTATGAACAATAATAACAATATTCTATAATTTTTTTGTGCATAAGTGCTAATAAGGTATAAGAAAACCATATAGCAAAAAATAACTGATGCCAAACATAAAAAAGAGCATTTATGAAATTTTGTGAAAAAATTATGGAGATTAATTTTTCCTAAAAATTTTTATGAGAATTCTAAACTTAGTTTAGTAATTACACATAGGATTCACAAAAGTCAACATAATTTAGTTCAAACTCAGTAAATAATTTGCGGAACAATAAATAAAATAATCACAGGTATGTGTTTAAATCTCTTATGATTGTTCCATAAAATAATTTGAGTAATTTTCTTGCAAAGGTTTCAAGAGATTAACATAAGCATGTAAATTAAGGCAATAGACTTGCAAACAACTAATAAATAAAACTTCAAAATTGAAAGGTAAGTGTCTTACATCTAGTTCTAACTTTTTAAAGCTAACCTAATGTTTATTTGCAGAAGGCAATTTTAGGATAATGCTTAAAATCTAAAAGTGTTAAAAGCAAAAAACATGGAATTAAATAAAAATAAAAATTTAGAAAATAAAAAAGTGGGACCTACCATGCTAGAAGTCACTTCGACCAAGTGGAACTATAGATCATAAATCGTCAACGTATCAACATGACTTGAAGCTTTTCAACATGATATTTAGCTTGAATCGTGTCAAAGGGCAAGCTTAGGTGAAACCCCATGTAGCCTTCAACTGCCCTAGAGCATTATAGGTAATTGCCTCGCCCTCAAGGAAGTCGATGACAACATCAAACATGGGGTCATCAAAATTGACCATTAGAAACTTTGAAAACAAAGGGAAGCCCTAAAAAGCTAAGTCTAGAGGGAATTTTAGTGAGAGAAGGAAAATATAAGAAGAAAGATTGCACAAATGAGCTTTAGGGCTGGCTGCAGCCATTATATAGGAGGGGTGGTCTATACAAATACGCTTTGTCTATATAGACAACTAATACCCCCTCCTTTACAAAATTACAAGGTCATACCATTTTTTATATAGATGTCCGTCAAGTTGGCTATATAGACAAGGCATTTAGTTGTACAAACCATTAAGACTCTATAAAGGGGAAAATGAGGGAAAAGAAGGCCCATAAAAAATGACCTAATTGCCCTTCAATACTACCAAGGCTTAAAACAATAGTTCCCACCTATAGATTATCTATTAAATTGCTAAATTACCCCTAAAAAACTAAAATTTATCCCCTCAAAGACATTAAAAAGATCTTTAAAATAAAATCTGTGGTGTGAAACCTATCTCAATCAAAGACATACCCTTAGCAATTAACTAAATAATACTAAGCTCGAAACAACTGTCCCAACAAGAGTTCATCTTTAAGATAGCCAGGAAGGCTACATAAGATTTCATGCAAAAAGCTCAAAGATTTAAGTTACTCTTACATGAAGCCTATTGAATCATGTCAAGGATTAAGAACGGCCTATGCATATTAGAATAGGGCCATTCACCATGAATAAATTTTAGATTTTTCATACATAATTTTGGAATGGACTAACCAAATGTTGAATAGTCAGTTAAAATGACTATGCACAACCTATGCCAAACTTGGAAGAATTCACTCTATATGGATTGGCTTATGAAGCCATGGAATAGACTAGTTGCAAAGCCTACTTCACTAAGAAAAAAAATGAAGATTTTCAGAAACAAAGTTTGGATAGACTAAGAATATCAAGAATGGCTTTCGTAAATGACCGTATTCATTATACCTTAAATTAAAGATCTTGCATTCTTAAATGGAATGGACTTGAGACTCTTAAAATGGACAAAATGCACTGCCCTATTTATCACAAAAGAAAATAAATCTTTTTGACTTAGAACACTTAAACGGACTATAGCCATGTGGAATGACCACTTAGAATAATCTCATTTATAAAGTTAAAATTTGAAATTGTATAAATAGGAAGTCCACCTTGGAATAGGCTAGCTTAATTATGGAATAATGTTGTATAGGTAGTAAAAATTCAAATTTAGCTAAGGTAAACTAATGAAAAGACCCTATGCAAGAAGCAACAACCCCATCTAATCTTAAAGGCAATTGCAACAACACATTTTATTAGGAAGATTTTGATCCCAAGGTTACTCATTTGTATAGATTATTTTAAATGATTCCAAAATTAAGAGAAGTTCTATCCTTATGTTTGAGTATTTGTGCTTGTACCTTTTGTTAAAAGGTTGACGCCTTAAAGGAAGATAAAGGCACACAATAATGGCTTAGAAGACATGCTAAAACATTTAGGGAAGGATGGTTAAAGAATTGCCTACCTAAGTATTAAGCAATTTATTTGATCCTTTAATACACTTTTAAAGACAAAGGCAAAACATTTTAAGATGGTAGGGCTTGAGAATGTTGAATGCATTTGGTGTGAGGACAAGAGAAAGATAAAAGATCTAATGACCATGGAGGAAATCCAATGAGTGTGAAGGAAAATAACGAGCATTCAAGGTAAATAATGAGTGTAGGCGAAGTCTCCTCATTTCTCTCTATCAATAATAAAGGAGTCTTTAATGACCATGGAAGAAATCACAATAGGCATGGAACTAATTCAATAGGACATTAAGAAATTTAAGCATTCAAAATCTTTTAGGAAGCACCTAAAAGATTTTGTAAAAGCTAATGATAGTGGATGCAAAAACTAATAATCATTGAAAAGATTCAATGATCATGAAGAAGGCCAAATGGGTCAATTGTTGGAGATCTCAATTAGCATTGTGAAATAACTAATGAGCATTGAAGATAACCATTAATAGTTCAATGAGTGTAGACAAGGATCAATGGGGCATTAATTATAACCATTGCAAAGCTAACAACCATGAAGCACATTCAATGATCATTATTATTGACTCATTTTTTAAAAAGGCTACCAAGCTTCTCTAATTACTTCTACTAGCTTGTTTTTTAGTGTTTTCATATATAAAGACATTATTGAAGACCAAAGAAGAAAAAAACACTTTATAAAAAACTTTTTGCTAGTTAATCTTTATTGTGCAAACCATTTTAGTGTTGTTTTTACTTTTGAAGTGTTAAGTATTTCTTTGAGTACTACTTGTACATTTTCTTAGTTGAGATGCATAGACACTTTGCATAAAATCCTTATAATGATATAAAGATTAGTGTATAGCCATAAAAAACACTTAGGTTGGTGATTAGCCCGCAAAATCACCATTGAGGTGATTAGCCATAAAAAAAAACCACTTTGAGCCTTGTAAAAAGGAAGTGGTAAGATTTATCTAAAGCCTTGAAAAAGATAAGAAAAACATCGAAGTATTTGCTTAGGAAGTGGATGTAGGCAATTTGCCAAACTATTATAAATATTATGTGTTTTAGTTCTACCTTATTCCTTTTATATTTCAATTTTTATCTACCATCCAATTTGCCTCCTCCTTCTTAGATTACCTTCCACACCTTGTTCTATAATTAGTATTAGAGCTACATCTCTTTTGAAGCTTAGATGTAAGAGGAAAAATGAATAAATGGAATCCTAAGATAAGCAAAGACCTAAAGGGTAATTTCTTATGAGACCTCCATTGTTTAATAGAATTGACTATCAATACTGGAAGATTAGAATGTATTACTTCCTAAGATAAGAACTATTGAGTTATGGAGAATTTTGGAAAAAGGTATGTACATTCCTATGAAGACACTTGCTGATGGTACTCAAATGGAGAAAGACATTGATGAGATGTTGGTAAAGGAGAAAAAGTAACTAACGAATAATGATAAGCCCATCCACATATTTTTTGTACCTTAAGTAGGAGTAAATACAATAAAGTGAGCAGAAGACCAAGGAAATTTAGGAGGCCTTAGAGATTATTCATGAGGGTACAAACAAAGTTAAAGAAAATAAGATCAAAACCCTTAGTTTCCAATATGAGATGTTCTTGATGAAGCTAGATGAAAAGATTTCAAGAATATATGTTCACTTCATCAAAATAGTTGGAGAAATGAAGGGCTCCTAGGAAAACCTTTACCAATGAAAAACTTATGAAAAAAGTTTTGAGATGTCTACCTGAGGAATAGGTTGGCAAGATCACCTTAGTAAAGAATTCAAAGGATTTGAAGATCATGCCTTTTGATGAGCTGCTATGTAATCTCATTGATTATGAGATGAACTTAAATAGGGAAGCTTCATCCTTATCGAAGGAATCAAACACAAAAAAGGTGAGAGTTGCACTTAAAGTAACCTCTAAAACTTTTAGCTCAAATGATAAAGAATTAGATAATAAGTAAATGGCCTTCATAAGACCAATACATTCAAGAGAATGGTAAAAAATGCCTTTAAAGAAAGGTAAAGGCAAGCTTGAGTAAGTGGAGTGTTATAGATGTGGAGGTTAGGACACATCAAAATTGATTGTCCTAATGCCAAGGTTGAAAAGAAAGAAAAGAAGAAGAAAAAGACTTATATAGGTACCTAGGATGACTTAAGCTCATTCAAATCTAGCCAATTTGAAGAAGAAATATAGAGGATTAGGATGAAAAAGGCAAATTTACGCTTCATGGCACTAGAGTAAGGCTTTTTATTTGAGGTATGACTAAATCGCTTAGATAATGACTTAGATGATCAAGAGTTAGAGCTTCAAAACATGTTTACTATTGAAAATCTTATGGAAGCTCTAAAATCCACTAATAATGATCTTAACAATGGTTTGAAAAAAATAGAATTTTAAAAATGGCATTAGCAGAATTGAAAAAGATTTTTCATATTTTGAAAATGAAAAATGAGACCTTACTCAAAGAGAAAAAGTTTTATCATACTCTCAAAATAAGAGTCTTAAAAAGGAAGTTTTGAGTTTAAAAGATCTCTTACCTCATTTACTAAAGGCAAAGAGAAATTATATTTAATTTTGAGCTCTTAAAAGACCTCAAGGGATAAAAATGGATAAAGTTTTGCCCATTTAAAAGCATCCACCTCTAAAATAAAGTTTGTTAAAGTTTCTACCAATCCTAAAGCTCATTCTTCCTCATCATCTAAAATATATGTGCATAATACTAATTCACATGCACAAAGGCCCAAATGTGAGTGCCTCAGATTTTGTGACTCACTCAAATGAGTGGAATCTTGCTTGTGACTCCATCTTTTTATTGATCATCAAGGGATCGAAAGGACAAAGGCCATACTTTGGTACAACCACTTTTAATGGCATGTGAGGGGATCAATGGGGGATCCTTTTGGTCTTGCGCAAGTTCAAAGCCTTAAGTTTGAATGGTGGTCATCGAGAGACTAAAATGGGATAATATATTAGTACTATCTCTAGGAAATGTGGAGTTCCCGCTGGACTTTGGTCGGGATAAGAATCCAAGGAAGACAAAATTTGAATCTAATTTAATTTAATTTAATTAGAAGACCCATTTCGTCTTCATCCCATCAGAGATCGAGTTTAAAAATTAGGTATGGCTTGGGAAAGAGGTTAGACACTCCCAAGCCACTCGAATATTGGGATATGACCTTCAAGCATCTTTAGTTCACCTTTAATAGTTTAATGAAGTTATTGATTAGTCCGATTAATGCCCCTAAGCATAAACCTAAGTGAAATTCATTTAAACAAATCAAATCTTAAACTTAAAGGGATAGGGGACATGCATCATGGTAATGGGGTTTCATGCATACATCATCCATACACACATAATCATTCATAATGGGGAAGGGGGTCATGTGACATGGCATAGGGATTTAACATGCATCATCATCCATCTGCACATATAAACATCTATAATCAATATGTGATAGTGATCAAGACCAAACTCATAAGACAGATCAAGTAACATCACATACACCAAATTAAGAAACAAGTTAGCAATTAATCAAAAAGGAAACAAATGAAGAAAACTTGAAGTAAACAAAAAAAGGTAATCAAGGGTCATAGTGACCAACTCACCATACCTCTAAAGCCAAGGTATCCTAACACTTACTTTAAGTCCATGATAACATATTCAATCATCACAAAACAAAATGTAAAACATAAAGAAAATGCATAAAAGATGAACAAAAGAAAATATGAACATTTAAGGTAAGGCATTTGAGAACATTAGATAACCTACGCTAAGGATTCACCTTAAATGAAATCCTAGGGTTGATGAACCCTCCCTCATATTGGTTACAAAGAACTATTACAAAATTAGAAATCCAAATCAAATGGAGAAATTGAAGAACCAAAGCATTATTCACATAATCTAGCACATAAACTTTAACTCTAAGAAGGCTTCCAAAGTCTAGGGAATCTCAAGTTGCTCACTTGAATATTGCCTCTCAGTATCTGAGACAAAATCAAAACATAACTTTGAGATTAAAAGAATGAAATAACTTTGAGATTCAAATAATGAAAGTTCTAAAACATTAGTAAATAAAAAAGTAAACAAAGTCATTTTGAAAACCTACAAGACTCCATTTTTAAGGTGAATGGGGGTATTAAATCATTAAACCTCACTCTATTCTGCCATAAGAGTCACCAAATATCCCAAAAGATACCCTGAAAGTAAGAAATCCAAAAGAAAGAAGAAGATTTTTTATTAAGTTATAGGAAACATGGGCTGCACAACCATGAATAAGGGTTGTATAGCTTATGAAGAGAGGGATGTACAACCTACCAACAAGGCTGTACAACCCTCATTTTATGGGTTTCAAAATATAAAAAGAGAAAGAAAGAGAGAGAAAAAAAAAAGGGAAAATGAGGTCCTGGATGTGTTCTAGTGATGTCTTTGCCTTTAAAAGCATAATGATATGTCCAATTCTAGAAAATTTTGAGGATTAAGATTTAAGGTAAGGTTGTACATCCCTGAGAAGGGTTATATATCCCTAATTATAGGGTTTTACATCCCAGTTTAGTAGGATGTACATCCCTCTGAGCAGGATTATTGGGCTTTATTTTGAGGCCTCAGTTTGGTTTTGGGTTTCTCCATGGTCTCCCAAGGCTTTGTTTCTCTTCCTTTGGCTTTTCTCTTTTGCATCTTAGGGGAATAAGTTTAGTAATTTTCATCATTAGGCTTGTATCCTAAGACTCAAAATCTGATACTAATAGTTTTCCCCCCTCCTTTATGGGGACTTGAAAAATATCATTTGAGAAATAACTATTTGAATAAGTCACAACAAAGAAAAATATAAAATGTAAACATTGGTAAAGATACTCAAGGATACAAGTTCCTTAGCAACTTATCAAGTAAGTGCTAAGCGTCTTGACAGCTCTTTAGCAGGTACTAAGGTTGAACATCTTATTCCAGCATCCCTCTAGCAAGTACTAGGATTTCTACTTAGCAACCCTTGAGTAAGCACTAAGCTTCCTGACAGCCCTTTAGTAAGTACCAAGGTTGAACATCTTATTTCAATAGCTCTTAAGCAAGTACTAGGATTTCTTCTTAGCTACTCTTGAATAAGTGCTAAGCTTTTTGGCAGCCTTCTAGCAAGTACTAAGGTGTTTTTGGTAACTTTTTATCAACTCTCAAGTAGGTACTAAAGTGGTTATGATAGCTTTCTAATATGTATTAAGTGTTTTGGTAACTCTTCATAGGTGCTCTAGTCTTTCTGACTGATGATTCTGGCTTAGGGATGCCCCTAGGTTCTCTTTAAGTCATTTAGGCCCTTCTAGTACTAGTAAAATTAAACATACATCCTTGCAACCTTTCTAATAATCTATCTGAAGGTAATAGGCCTAGTGACTAGATGTTGAAGTGCTTCCTTAGGTCTTTCCTTAAAAATACTTTGCAATCTTAAAGAGGGAAATTTTATCATTGATGGATATCTTGGTGGCTTGACTTGAATCATGAAACTCAGGGTGTTCTCTACATGTTCTTAAAGAAATGAGGGTATTTTGGTAATTTAGGGTCTTTTGGAAAGCTAAGGGCATTTTGGTAATTTAATCATAATTGGGTTTGATGAAAACCTTAGGATATTTGGTAACTTGGTCATAACTGGGCTTAATGAGAAATTCAAGGTATTTTGGTAATTCGGATGTGATGAGCTTGATGAGAAGCTAGGGGTATTTTGGTAATTTACTCATAATTGGGCTTGATGAGAAATTGAGGCATTTTGGTAATTTGGGTGTGATTGGGCTAGATGAGAAGCTATGGGTATTTTGATAATTTAATCATAATTGGGCTTGATGAGTTAAGGGTATTTGGTAATTTAGACCGTAATTAGGCTTGATGAGAAGTTGGGGGCATTTTAGTAATTTTAGTGTGATTGGGCTAAGGGGTGCTTTGGACCTTGGGCTAAGGAGGGAGGCGCTGGGCTTATCGAGCGTAGCTTAAGTTGGCTTAGCCCGGTAGGGTTGTGTAGCCTGCCCTAGGTTGTACAACCCTGGGCCATTATATGAGCCCTTTGAAAGTGACTCGTCTTCATTTATGTGATTCATCTTCTCTCTACTCCTTTTCTCTCTACTCATTTTCTCTCAACACTCTAAACTTAGCTCCTTCAGGCAATCGATATGGCTGAGTTTTTTTGGATAATGAGATGTATGATGTTTAAAAGGAGTTTCTTGACAAGGACTCCCCAACTTTCGATGCCCTCGAGCAATTACCGTCTCAGTGGGGATTCGAGTGGGTGAGCCTAATGAAGAATGTGATGATGAAGATGATTTCACCTGACTACCCTCCAGCTAGCAACACACTAATGGTTTATAGTTTGTACCATCATTTACGGGAGCCACCTCAGGAGCAGTAAGTGTCCTTTCTCTTTCTTTTAATTTTTTTTAAAATTTTATGTACACTTTGTCACTGTAGGCTTTAGGTTTTGCCCCTGAATTTACTTCTTACCAGTAAACATTAGATTAGCTTTGAAATATTCAAAGATAATTCTATGGCACTCATACTTTATTTTCAATAAAATTTATTTTCCATCCTGTAAGTCCGACTGATTGCCTTGATTTATATGTCATAGGCTTAACTATATGACCTGCAGAAGAAAATAATTGAATTGACTTATAGAAAGATTTTTGGGCAATTAAGGCACATTCCTGAGTGAATAATTCATTATCTCTATGAATTAATCTGTCTTGTGGTATTTTGTCTCTTATTTTTTTAAACCCTAGCGATTATTGTCTTCTTATTTTGTGAGCTGCTATAATAGATACATACTTACATATTTTATTGTCCTTTTCTTTTCCTCTTTAGGGGATCGTCTCCTTCCAAAATAGGGGCAACTCCAGTGATCTGATTAGGGCATGGGTTTATACATTGCACCTTCAAGTCTTGACCTATTTAAAGGGGACTAAGATTTGGACCTTGCAGATGTTACTAGATGAGACACCGATGATCGATCTATCGATGGTGCACACATTAGTGGAGCGATTAATGGACATGACTCATAACTTTCATTTGCCCTTGATCTATGAGATTATGATCACTCCTGAGACTTTATCTTTTGATCGGGTTACAGTTTACGGGCATTTCACTACCTACCAATTTTGGTGTACACTATCTAGCTCTCCTAGCTCTCCAAAGGGATTATTTGAGGAGGGTCTTAGGTTGTGTTCCCCTCTTGAAGAGTAGGAGAGTGACGAGGTTAAGCATTTAGATTAGCACATCGACTGTTATTAAAGATAGTCTTTGAGAAGTGGTTGATCAACATGCTCATTGCTACTTATTGTATGCCTTGTCAAGCTCTGTATTTTTTAGTGCTTCTAGGGTAGCAGAGCTATGCTTGATGCCTGTGCTGGAGGACCTAGACTTGTTGCATCACTTTGACTAGGGGTTTGCAGCGTTAGCATACCTCTACCACTATCTTGACCGGTGCTCTCGAGGACATGGCTAAATATGTGGTGTATTGAGAGTTATTGTGAGATGTGCTTACCTTTTTTATTTTTCTTGTTCTTTAATGCTACCTCATCACTTTAGAGCTTGTGTTATTATTTTTATTATTTATTATTTTATTGACATATGTGGGCTGTTGAGCTAGGCCTTCTACAGGGGTTGGATTCTGAGGATAGTGTTGAGGGCAGCTGCCCTTGCTTTGCATGGTGGAGTGTGGTGACCTATTAAGAGTCTCCTGTAGCTACTAAGCATGCTCGTCTAAACATGATCACTCTAGATCAGGTATTCCTTTTGCATTGACATCATTATGTTTGTCATGATTATTGATCGTATTGCAAAGTATTATATTTATAGTGATTTTAGGCCTTTATTGCAACTGTGCTTTGACTGAAGAGGTCTTATGGTGACATGGTGATTAGAGGTGGTGAAGGTTGAGGTAATCTCTTATGGCCATCGTTTGATGGTGGGGCCCTTCATCCTGGAGTAGTACCTGAAGGAGCACATATTCTATTGGCACGAGGACCTAGAAAAAAGATCTATCCCACAACGTCCACCTATAAACTTATTTTAGATGAGGGATCTAGTAGGTGTGAGTCTTGTCGCAGCATTGTGATATGTACCAGGGGTGGAGTTGTCTTTCACGAGCATTCTCTATTGGTTTTGGATGATCAGTGCACTCATGAGAGCCTCTTTTTGTCTAATGCAACTATCAGTGCATTTCCTTACTATGGACCCAATAAGGGGACTGCCTTATAACATACAATTTAAGGCACCATCGCTCACGTGATCTAGAGGTCTACTACTCTTACTTTTGTATTTGATTCTGCTGCCACTCAGGATCAGAAATGGGCTTGCAAATCCGCTTCGAGAGGTGTGAAGCCTATAGTGGTAGGCAACTTGGCCTCTATGCCAGACAACTTGTAGAGTCTTACATGGCTTCATTGACTAGGTTGATGATGTCATCACAGATCATCCAATCCATTTGTGCATTTAAGCCAGCCAAGACTTCTCACGTTAGTACTTTTTCTCTTTGCATTATTGTGCCTTAATTATATTATCAATTATACTTCTGATGGCATTTTTTTCCCTTTTTGTAGATTCCCCACATCTATGCCATGGTGGACCTGATCGCTATGCTGAAGAGGGTCATGACACAGTAGATGTGCTCTATATAGGTTAGTGAAACATAAATAAAAAAAATGCATATATACATGTTCATGGTTCATGTTTTATGTGCTTATGCCTTAAACATCCTAACACTCGTGTTTCTTGTAGGAGACAATCCAATACTAGAACTGTTAGATCAGGGAGATGGATCAGCGTATTGCGAAGGCGGTGATAGGGATGGAGCATCTAGCCAAGAGAGCCAGAGATTATGGATATATGGATACAGATGACGAGGCTGAGGATTTTGATGCAACTCCTTTTAGAGGTGGAGACTGTTAAGCCCTTGCGACCATCATCCCTTAACTATTTAGGATATTTCTCTTTCTTTTTCTTCATTCCAATACAATACATTTGGTAAATAATTATACAGTTGTATAATTTATTGGGTGATTTGAAAGCCTCACCTTTTGATTCCTTGTTTAGGATATGTTAAGGCAAAATTGAGGCAACATTACCTTCATTTTGACTGAACTTTGACATTTTATCTGTTAATACAAGAATCTATTTCTCTTTCCTTGATTTTGCATCTCAAACATGCATTGTTGCCTCTTTTACATACATGTTTTACATAATAGGTACCAAACTTTCTCTAACCCAAAAATTAGAGGGAAAGTCATTCAATCTATCTTCATGGAATAGGGGTTGTACGACCTAGTTGAAAGGCTATATAACCAAGCTACAACCCTATCATAGAAGGTTGTACAACCCAGCTTGAGGACAACACAGCCTAGGCCAGGGGCTATACATCTCATAGGTATGGCCCTCTATTATAAAAGCCCATTTTAAACCTTCTCTTCTCATTTGCCTCTTCCCACTCTTCAATCATGGCAAGAACTTTTTAAGGTCTCTTCTACCCTAAGTTTGGTCTGATCCACCCTGGGTGGGTCTTTCTACTCTCTGCTACCTCTCTGATGTTCATATCGATTTTCATTTTTTATGGGCAAATTGTGATATGCGAAACTCCACTACCCATACCTTTCACTTTGAGGACATTAAGATCTATCCTCTACTAGAGGAGTTCATGTGCCATTCTCAATTATTGTGTCACGATTGCAAATTAGATTGCACTACCCCAGCTAGATTATCTACATGTCAAAAAGTTAGTGGAGTTATTTAACTTGCGTAATAAGGATATTCCCTGGTACACGTTAGGTGATAAAAAGATCCTTATGGCCCTTTTAATCACTCTCTTCTCTTTTAGGGATCATGCTCGAGCTACTCAAGCTCGTATTGTAGTTGTCGTTCTGATAGGCGAGTATTTATTGAGGAGGCACCACAATGAGATTGATTTACAGATCCTACCTTAGAGGAGGCTGAGTTAGGGACGACTCCTATACCAATAATCTTATGTGAGACCATTGTGGGGCTTAATAGAGTGGCTTTAGGTGCCAATGATTCCTTTACAGGGAGCCCACTGCTACTTTAGGTATGAATTCTTCCTGCAACCTCTTTTCTCTTTCTTTGCCTTTACTTTTCTTTCTTTTTCCTTTTCTTTTTACTATCTTTATTTTGCCCTAACTTTTACTTGGACCACCCTTGTGGGTTTTCAATCTAGTAGGCTACTTAATTTTCCTTAAGTCGCCCTTTCGGGTTTTCAACCTATCAAACATCTTTTATTCATTTTCCTTATTTTTTCTTATTTTATTTCTCTTTTTCTCTTTTCTTTTAGATATGGTTGCAGGAGAGATTGGGATTATTGGCTATCCCTACTATGGATGTTGGGCTTTACTACCCATAACACCATTTAAACCGTCGTCTGATTAGACCAGCCACTACTAGAGCTGAGTGGGTTAAGCGGATGTCCCATATCACTGTCACTGGTATTCGTTGAAGCTAACCCCAGTGGAACTTGTCTCGTGCCACTTTAAGGACTTATGGAGATCGCATCATCCTTCCTACTTTGGCTTTAGGTACATTTTTACCCTTTTCATGTGCATCATCAGATTAGTGCTCCCTAATTTAAGGTGTAGTTCCTTCCTTCATTCATTGAAGGCCCTCTGACCTAGCACTTCCTAGACCAAGTTAAGACCACTTAAACCAATCACTACATCTATGATTTCTATACTGGTTGAGACCTTCAGCCTGACGATGATATAAGCTATATGGCGTGGTTGCGTGACCTTTAGAGTTATAAGCATTAGATTAACAAACTATAGACAATGATCTTTTATAAGAGAAAAATTGTCTTATATTTAATTCTAATTCAAAGGCATATATGACTAAATTTACTTTAATTATGTAATTGTACTTTTATATGATATTATACTTGGCACGAATCATTTACATTTTGCATATTGCACATTAATTGGATACATGACTTCTACTTTTAACACTGGCACATTAGATCATCTAATTATCTTGCTTAATGCCTTTATTGCCTTGGTCCTTTGCTTATTCATCCCTGTCTTCTTACCTAACTGACCTGCCAATGATCCCCATTGGTCAATCGCACTTTTTCAACTTACACTATATTCATTTTGTTTATTTTTATGCTCTACCTTTTGCCTAAACAACATTTCGAGGTTTCAACTTTGCGAGCTTTTCTTTTTCTTCTTTTTTTTTAATTTTTATTCATGCCCTAATTTTTGCCTAAGTTGCCCTTTCGAGTTTTTGACTTAGTAGGCTTTTTTCTTTTTCTCACATCTCACACGAAATACTTCTTGAGCCTGTCTAAATTCACTGGCATGGTGAATTCATTCCCATCCATATCTGCTAATTTCACTGCATCGCCTGAGTATATTTGTTTGACCATATAGGGACCTTCCCAATTTGGCTTGAACTTCCCTCCAAGATCCAAAGTCTATAGTTAGATTGCCTTTATCACCAGATTACCAACCCTTAACATGCTTGGTTTGATGTTCTTATTGAAGGCACATGCCATTCTAGCTTGATACAACTAGATGTGTTATAAGGCCTTTGGTTCCTCTCATCTAGCAGGGCTAGTTGTTCGAACCTATTTATTACCCATTGATACTCAAAGATGTCAGACTCCACTATCACCTATTAGGACTTTACTTCTAATTCAATTGGTAGTACTGCCTCTATCCCATATACTAGAGAGTATGGTGTCATCATAGTCGATACTCTTGCTATAGTTTGATAACCCCACAAGGCAAGTGGCAACTTCTCAAACTAATCTTTATATGTCAACATGATCATCCACTTTGCCAATCTTCCTATTTGGGAAGGGGCCTCATGGAGGAATTTAACTGGATCTAGCTTTGAAATCAACTCCACTGAGTATGACTGAAAATAATGCCTCAATTTCTTTATTGCCCAAACCAGTACCAGACAGGTCTTCTCTATCTGATTATACTTCTCTTCATAAGGTGATAACTTCTTACTAAGATAATATATTGTCTGTTCATTTCCTACTCACCTTTTTGAGGTAACATTGCACGTATAGAACCTTCTTCCACAGTGAGATAGAAAGGTAGTGGTTTTCTAAGCCTTGGGGCTTCAATACCGATAAGTTAGTTAGATATTCTTATATTTTCTCAAAGGCCTTTTAACACTATTCATTCCACTTCACCAGCTAGTCCTTCCTTAATAACTTGAAGATAGGTTCGTAGATTGGGGTCAATCTCACTATGAATCGGTTGATGTACTGTATGTCTTGAATTGCTTTTATCTTATTAGGATCCACTTCAATGCCTTTTTCACTAACCCCAACAACTTAATGGAGGCAGCCTCAAACACACATTTTTTTTAGTTTCAACCTCAAATTATAGTCATTAACCCTTTTCAAGAACTTTTCTAAGGCTTTGCAATACCCTTCCCTTGTTTTTGACTTCACCATCATGTCATCCATGTATACCTCCACCTCTTTATGGATTAAGTCATGTAACAAGGTCGCCACCATTTATTAGTATGTTGCTCTTGCATTATTCAACCTAAATGACATCACCTTATAGTAACACGTCTTTATTCTATGATGAAGGTTGTCTTTACCTTATTCGTGATAGCCATAAGAATTTAGTTGTACCTCGAGAACCCATCCATGAAGGAATACATAACACAAGCTGTGACATTATCAACCAGCACATCAATGTGTGACAGGGGAAAGTCATCCTTTAGGCATGCCTTGTTTAGATCTCTATAGTCAATGCACATCCTCACTCTTGCATCCTTCTTCGATACCAACACTATATTGCCTAACCATTCAGGGTAGTTTACCACCTCTAAAAGTTTAGGATTCAACTGCTTTGCTACTTTTTCCTTAACCAATTGGGCCCATTCGGGTCTCATCCTCTAAAATTTCCATTTCACTGGTCATCTGGAAAGATAGCTTCCTTTAGGGGAGTAGTGAGAACCTCTTCCCTTTGTGTTTTCTCTTCATTTTTCCCTTACTAACTAGACTACCTATGTCATCGCTCGATGTAACATCTATTTCAACCTTATTTTCTATTTTATCTTTCATCCCCATGACAACTTTGATAGCCCCTTTAAAACTCTGCTTCATCTGATCATTTGCCAGTTGGACCTGTAGGAAATTTGCCTAAAGAGTTGCACTTTCCTCGATAGTTGGCTCAGTCTCCCCCGCATATCTTTGTATTTCCTCACCAGCCATTTCTTCAAAGGAATTCATGATCATGCTCTCAATATCCTCCAATTTTATCCTAGTGTAAGCAACTTCAGTGAACTTGCACGACCCGATGTACTCATATTCTGGGTCCACGAAGGGTGCATAGTGCTTTATCAAGTCAGACCCCTTCTCGTTTGATCTTCCCCACTGACCCAAAAATTTTGATCTAATAGATATTATTTAGTCTGTTCATTGGTGATCTTATTCTTGTCCTTTCATGGCCATGTTAACTGAAGGTCGCACAACACCATAAATTGACATGTTTCTTGATCATTCTCTATTATTGTAACCTATTTTCCCTTTTTCTTTCTCTTTTTGTTATTATTCTCCTTTTCTGATGAGTCTTGATAATTCTAATAACCCAGTTCACTAACATCTGTTGTGAATGCTAATGGAAGAATGTTTGATGAACATGTAACATAAGGCATTAGACTCGCTTCTTTACTTTGAATGATGTGTTTTGAATGATAACAAAATTATGGCTTTGAAGGACAACAAAACTATAACAAAATCAATAGAAGTTCTAGTGTTTTGTTCTTTAGTGTTTGTTTGATGTTTTGAATAGAACTAATGAATGTTAAAAGGGGAGATTATTCTTAATGCTAGGGGAGAATGTTTGGAGAACATATGAATCCAAGACCCGATAAAAATTAAAGGGCTAAAACAATCTCAATGGGCATTATGCAAGTTCAACGAGCGTTGAACATTACCCAACATACATTGGACTATTTAAAGGGCATTAAAGGATGAGCAATGGACATTGATTAGATGTTAGTCTTTTGTAAAGTCTTCTACACCTCGCAATAGGCGTTGTCCCTTTGTAATGGGCATTGGAGAAAGCACTCCAAGTTAAGCTGTGTTAGACCTCACCATAAGCGTTGAAGTTTCGCAATGGGCATTGATCTTAGCTAGCAACAGTCGTTGCATATTTGCAATAGGCATGTGAAAAATTTCTAAGCTTGAGCTAAAGCTTCTAGAACTCGAAATGGATATTAGCCTTTCTCAACGGGCATTGAAGGAGTTTCCAATAGGCATTGCGAATTAGTTAGTGGGTGTGGAAAGCTACTGTGCAAAAATGGGAAAAATAAAGCATGAAGTTAAAGCTTTTTGGAAATGAACAATAGGCATTGTTCTCTTTCCAAAAAGCATTGTAGTCAAAGCCAACAGGTGTTGAAGGTCATGCAAAAAAAGTTTGAAGTGACCATTACAAGCTTAATGGGTGTTGATAAAGAACAACAAGTGTTGTCACCTCTAACGGCTTATTTTGAAGAAAAGCTGTCAGACGCAATATCAACTGTTCCAACAGCTGGTTTTGGAGCTTGGCTATATAAGGAGCATTTTTGGAGTTTAAAAAGGTTAGAGAAAAGGCTAGAAATATTGTGAACAAGAGTGAACAACTTTATAACTCTTTGTGCAAATCTTTTAGGTGTTGCTTTGTATTTTTAGGTAGAGTGAATTTTGTTTTTGTCACTTTTTTGAGAGTATGTTTTTTTCTTAGCACTAATTATACATTAGCTACTTGATTTGAGAGGCATAGACACTACTTTGATCTTTCCTTGCTAGTGGCTGTAAAGGTTAGTATTATGCCATGAAAAATACGAATGGGTAGGTTCTTATTGAGCCGGTAAAAGGAAAGGTTATACTTGAGCCTGTAAAAGAAAAGGTTCTTCTTAAGCCTAAAAAAGGGAAGGTTGTTCTTGATCCTAAAAAGGAATAAATAGGCCTAAGTGAAAACTTAGGGAGTAGAGTAGGCAAGTTGTCGAACCACTAGAAAAATCCTTGCGTTGATTTTTGTGTTTATGTTTATTTTTGGTTTTTGTTTACAACCCAATTCACCTCCCCTCTTGTGTTGCAACATCGCCACTCGGTACAACATTTGGTATCAAAGCCTAACCTCTGTTGAAGCTTAATTGGAAGAGGGACACAATCATGGCAGCCCAATATAAGTATGGGTCAGAAGGGCAATCAATTTTGAGACCTCCCTTCTTCAATGAAACAAACTACCAGTACTAAAAGAACAAAATGTATTACTTTCTTAGGTCTAAATCCATTGAGTTATGGAGAATTACAGAGAAAGGTCTATACACTACAATTAAGACACTTATTGATAGGACTCAAATAGAAAAGGACATTGATGAGATGTCTGAGAAAGAAAAAAGGCAAGTTGCTAACAATGACAAGGCCATCCACATGCTCTTTTGTGCCTTAAGTAGAAGTAAGTACAACGAGGTGAGCATGGAGTCAACCGCTAAGGAAATTTAGGAGGCATTGTAGATCACATATGAGGGAACAAATTAGGTCAAAGAAAATAAGATGGAGACCCTCATCTGTCAATATGAAACCATCCTTATGAAGCCTAATGAAACAATCTCAAGAATGTATGAATGGTTCATTGAGATTATTGGAAAAATGATGACTCTTGGGAAAAAATTCACCAATGAGGACCATGTAAAGAAAGTTATGAGCTATCTGCCTAAGGAATGGTTTAGCAAGGTCACCTCGCTTAAGGACTCAAAGGACTTGAAGACCATGCCACTTGATGAGTTGTTGGGAAATTTCATTGACTATGAGATGAACCTGAATAAAGAAGCTCCATCCACATATGAGGATACAAATAAGAAGAAGATTGGAATAGCTCTCAAAGCTACCTTTAAATGTTTGAGCTCAAAAGATGATGAAGAACTGGATAAAGAGCATATAACCCTCTTAATAAATAAATTTAGAAGGATGTTGAAGAAGAAGGGCAAGGACAAGCTTGAGCAGGTTGAATGCTATGGATATGGAAGATTGGCCACATAAAAGTAGATTGTCCAAAAGCCAAAGCTGATAAAAAGGATAAGAAGAAGAAGAAGAAAGCCTATAAAGCCACTTAGGATGACTTTAGTGCATCTAAATCAAGGATAGGAAGAAGATAGAGAACCAATCTCTGCCTCATGGCCTTGGAAGAGAGCTATTCAAAATAGTATGTCCTAACTCTTTTGATAGTGATTTAGATGAGAATGATCAAAAGTTGAAAGATATGTTCATTGTTGATAATCTTATTAAGGCCCTAAAATCCATCAACAATGATCTTGATAAAAGTTTTGAAAGAAATAAAATTTCAAAAGGAAAATGAGGCTTTAAACTAAGAAAAGAAGTTTTATGAAATGTTATCTTCTCAAAATGAGAGTCTCAAGAAAGAGATCTCAATTTTAGAGGATTCACTTGCCTTTTTTACAAAAGGAAAAGAGAAACTTGATCTTATTTTGGGCTCTCAAAAGACCTCAAGAGATAGACATGGCTTAGGCTTTAATCTTTTTAAACCTTCGACTTCTAAGCCAAAATTTGTGAGAGCTACTACCAAAGCTAGAGCTTGCTCACCTTTATCTAAATCACATGTGCACAATCATAACTGCACTCATCCTCACTCTCAAAGGCCAAAGGCAAATCATGCTTTATTTTATGGAACTAAGCATGTCAAGAATGTAAAGGTTCCTTCACAATTTAGGCACCAATCTTTTAGGAAGCCACCTCACTCATGCTCCCTATAAGAGCTTAAGAAAGTATTCATTTGGCAATGCTTTTGTTGTGGAAATTTTGGCCATAAAGCATACTTCTACTATGCTAGATTGAGAGATGAGCAAATTTATGTTTCTAATGCCCACAGACCTAAGAGAAAATGGGTACCAAAGCAAGCTTAATTTTATAGGTTTGGAATCTCCTTACCTTCTGCTCAAAATAGAGAATAAAAAGGTGATTAAAACTGTACAATTTAGAGAAGAGCTGGAGTTTCTTCTTAAAAATACTTGTATTTTTGGAGAATTCAATATTTAGCATTAATTGTAAAACGCGTAAATTGGTTTCAATTGGTATTATTAAATGTAATGTATCTTTATCCCTCCTTTTGTTTTGTTTAATATGCTTTTATTGAGGGGGAGTTTGCTTTATGAACTAAATTTGGTATCAGTTTAGAGTCTCTAATAACTATCCTTCCTTTCTTGCTTTCCTCCATTTGTTTAAGGAACATGTAACCCCAAGTTATGTCAACTGAATGTGTGTTTGAATATGTTGAGGGATTTGTTATAAGAAAACATATAAATAGGGGGAGTTATCCTTTGTTGTTTGTTCTGTATTTTTGGAATCATCATGTTTGCATGTTTGTAAGGGGGAAAACATTTTTTTTAGGGGATATTTTTTTTTGTGCGCCTTCTTGTCATGACAAAAAAGGGGGAGAAGTTTTAGGTGCTTGGATTGTAGATTTCATTGTTGTGTTTGGTATTACTATTAGTATCACTTATGTGCATAACCTAACACTTGGTATCTTTTATGTGTTTAACATCCAACATTTGGTATCTTATATGGTACAACATTTGGTATCTTATATGGCTTGTTAGGTAACATACTTGGTATCAAGCCCTGTGTGGATATTCTAATAATTGGTATCAAACCTTGTATTAAATTGATATCAAACCTTGTATAGATATTTTGATTAGTATGTATTTTGGTTGGTATCTTGTTTATAGTTTTGTGTTTCAACATTTAGTATCCTTTATATGTTTAAGCTGTGTATTTTTGTCATCAAAGCATCTTGGTTTTATTATCATTTAAAAAGGGGAGATTGTTGTGAATGCTAAGGAA
Source organism: Omphalea diandra (assembly GCA_949677035.1). Lineage (NCBI taxonomy): Eukaryota > Viridiplantae > Streptophyta > Magnoliopsida > Malpighiales > Euphorbiaceae > Omphalea > Omphalea diandra. The sequence continues at coordinate 55,939 of CATIWR010026089.1, forward strand.
AGAATGTTTGGAGAATATGTAACCCAAGACATTAGACTCACTTTTTTACTTTTAATGATGTGTTTAAAATGATTAAAAAATTATGGTTTTGAAGGATAACAAAACCATAACAAAACTAAGAGAAGTTATAATGTTTTGCATTTTAGTGCTTATTTGATGTTTTGAATAGATTCGATGAACATTAAAAAGGTAGATTATTGTGAATACTAATGGAGAATATTTGGAGAACATGTGAACCTAAGACTCGACAAATGTTAAAGGACTACAACAAGCTCAATGGGCATTATGCAAGTTCAAAGAGCATTGAACATCTCCTAACAGGCATTGGACCATTCAATAAGCATTGAAGGATGAGCAATGAATGTTGATTAGATGTTGGCCTTTTACTAAAGTCTTATAGACCTCACAACGGGCGTTGTCCTTTTGTAAAGGGTGTTGGAGAAAGCACTTTAGGTTGAGTTATGCTAGACTTCACCACAGGCATGAAAGTTTTGCAATGGGTGTTGTTCTAAGCTGGCAACAGTAGTTGCATATTTGCAATAGGTATGGGAAAAATGTCCAAGCTTGAGCTAAAACTTCTGAAACCCAAAATGGGTGTTGGCCCTTCTCAATAGGCATCGAACGAGTTTCCAATGGGCATCACAAATTGCTCAATGGCATGAAAAGGTACAATACAAAATTGGGAAAAATAGAGCATGAAGTTAAAGCTTTATAGAAATGAATAGTGGGCATTATTCTCTCTCCAACAGCCACTGTAGTCAAAGCCAATAAGCATTGAAAAACATTCAACAGACATTAAAAGTGACCGTTACATGCTCAATAGGTTTTGATAAAGAACAATGGGTGTTGTCACTTCCAATGACTAGTTTTGAAGAAAGCTGTTAGACACAACGTAATGGCTAGTTTGGGATGTTAGATATATAATAAGCATTTTTGGAGTTTAGAAAGGTTAGAGAAAAGGTTATAACATATTGTGAACAAGTGTGAACAACTTTATAACTCTTTTGCAAACCTTTTAGGTGTTACTTTGTATTTTTGGGTAGAATGAGTTTTGTCTTTGCCACTCTTTTTGAGAGTAGGTTTTTTTTAATACTAATTATGTATTAGCTGCCTAATTTGAAAGGTATAGACATTGCTTTGATCTTTCCTTGCTAGTGGTTTTACAGGTTGGTATTATGCCTAAAAAAATACTAAGGGGTAGGTTTTTCCTGTGCTTGTAAAAGGAAGGGTTATCCTTAAGCCTATAAAATGGAAGATTCCTCCTAAGCCTAAAAAAGGGAAGGTTCTTTCTGAGCTTGAAAAAGAATAAATAGGTCTAAGTGAAAACTTGGGGAGTGGAGTAGGCAAAGGCAAGTTTTCAAACCACTATAAAAATCCTTATGTTGATTCTTGTGTTTGTGTTTGTTTTAGTTTACAACCCAATTCATCCCCTCTCTTGGGTTGCCAAATCGCCACTGGGAACAACAACATGCAGCTACAAAAAAGCCTTCTCAAGTTTGTCAATATCATTTCTTGATGACTTCTCACTCTGAATGGTTCCTCAGTCCACTCTTCCAAGAACTCCCTCTTCTTTCACAAAGAAATTTGACTATGGCCCATGCAAATCTCTTACTTCTTGCTTTGACCCTTCGTCATGGTACCCCAATCCTTTCCTTGTAATCTAGGTGGGAATCTCTGGGAACTCTGATATGCCAGTAGAATTTTTCCTTAACCCTTGCCTTGGAAGGAAGTTTATGTTTTTCATAATCTTTATTACCTTTGGATCAACCCATTTATCTGTGACTCCAACGATCTAAAACCCTTGAAGATATGGAATAGTCATACTCAAAGCCGATACAATCTTACCAACGTCGACATAGATGATCATAATCTCTCCTTTGTAAGGATGTTAACTTTCTGGTGAATAATGGAAGGCACCCTACTAAGAGGATGACACCACAACCTTTTTAGAAAAAGTGAGAAAGTAATTAGAATGTCCAAACTATGAACTCCACTAGAGCCTCGACTACTCCTATTTTTACCATAGTTTTAAATACGCCTACAGTTGGCTTTCTACTATCATGATAGGCCCTAATGACACTATTAGAAGCCTCTAAGTTCTTCTCAAACAACCTAAACTTATGTAATAACTTTATTGGACAAATGTTAATCCTAGATCCATCATCCACCATCACACACGAAGTATGTCTTCCTTTCACTTAAGCTTAAATGAATAAAATTAAATTGTGATCCCTCCCCTTTGATGGCAAATCCACATTTAAGAAGGTGATTTTACCCTTATAAGTTACCAATGTAACAACATCTTTTAGAGTAGTTTCACTGGAAATGACTAGGCTGGATAAGGCCTCTATCATAGCCTTCTTTTGCTCTTGAGAGGTGATAAACAATTCTTATACATTGATTTGAGCTAGTACCTTGTTTAATTGCTTTACAATAGTGTTGTCACCCTTTTTCTCCTTTGTAACAAGCTCGCCTATCTCCTTTTCAAGCCTCAATTCTTTGGGAACTTCTCTGTCAGGGTAATACTTCCTACTATAAGTCATATGGTTCACCTGCTCAACTTTTTTTCTTCATCACTCTCGTTCCATAACTGAATCATTCTCCTATTTCATAACTCTTGTATCTCCTTATCTAAGCTTTCCCACAAATTGATAGTATAGACAATTGGAACCTTATTTATAACTTACTCAATAGTGGCAATAACAACTTCCTTATTGGAACCTTATTTATAACTTAGTCAATAGTGGTAATAACAACTTCCTTAGGAATCCTAGAATCTATCATGAAAGTCCCTTGATTTGGGAGAGGAACATTACGATAGCTTGGGAGAGGGTTCCCTCAGATCTAGGCTTTTTAGAGTTAGGTGGAACAATCATATTGTTGTCGATAAGGTCCTGAATCTCATGCCTTAGTCTATAACAGTTATCAGTGTTGTAACCCACTCTTAGATGAAATGCGAAGTAAGCATTGGCATCATACCCCCTAGGTAAAGGATTAGGAGGTGGCCTTGGTGATAAAGGCTTCAACACCCCATTCTTTCGCAACCTCTTAATGCCTTAAACAAAAGCATTCCTAAATTAGTCAATTGAGTCGGTGCCTTTACTACATTAACATTGATCATCTTATTCCCTTCTACTTGAGACTGGGATGGAGCACTTCTTCTTCACCCACATTGCCTCCTTAACACAAACTTTAACTCTTCAGCTTACAGGCCTGCCTCTCAAAGATCCTCAAATTTTTTTACTAATATTCTTCTTATTTTGGTGTCGATGCCAGGTAGAGCCCTTATTACAAACATTATGACTTGTTTCTTCTCTATAGGCCTTGTGGTTACCTCTGAAGCTGTCTTTTTCCATCTTTGGATGTAATCATTAAAGCTTTCACTAGTTTTCTACTTTAAAGATTCTAAATCTTGCAATGTGACTTTAAGATATAAATTACAAGCATAGTGCCTTTAAAAAGCTTTTATCAGCTCTTTCCAATCTTTCTTGATAGTCTTTGATTGGTTAAAGTACCATGTCTTACCAAATCCCTCCAATGATAACTCAAAGTGCTCCAACATGGTATCAGTTGGTTCCCTATATGCCTTCATGATTAGGATATATGAATGGACATGGCTTTTAGCATTTTGGATCCCTGTGAACTTAGGCAGCTCAAACAAACGAAAATTAGCTAGTAGTTTCTTAGATTTGTGAGCAAGCAATTCTTCAATGTCTATTCCCTTCTTTAAACCTTTAGCACCAAGAGCTTTTTATATTTTCTCTAATTATTTAGAAAAATTATAGAATCAAGTACTTTTTTTTTCCAATTTTTATAGCCTTATTAAAGATAACTATGGCACTACCCATGTCTTTAGCAATTTTATTCTCATGGTATTCCTTCATCCTGAACAAATCATCATCAATCACCATATGTTGGGGGTTTCCATGGGTGCTTTCCCCTTCTCAGCTCTATTGGTAGCCACATATCCTTTGTTTAGGATCTCATTAACCCATTTGTTCACTTCTTCAATAATCCTTTCTTCCATCTTACAGTTGAAGTCAACAATCAACCTTTCCAAAACTTTGGATGGTATGTTTGGTTCCATGACTAGGCTAGCTTTTTAACTTAGGCTCGGTGTCTTACATTTCCTAACGATTTGGTTGCCTTTTCTCTTTCACGAAGGTTTGGATGGAGATACGATGGTTGTAAGATAAGGGTTATTAATGTGATGCAAGAATGAATAATAGATGCATGATATGCATATGTCATTTTGCATAAGATCATTCCAACCTTATTCATCCCACACACGAGGTCTCGTGGCTCTTTCCTAGGTGGGGTTACATTCTTATACCATCATGGGGCAAAGAATGCATGAGGTCACCTCATACTAAGAAGAGTTAAAGCCTCAAAAGAACATATACATAAAAACACTAAAAGAACAAACTCTTTCATACTTAAAAAAATATGTACAAGCAAAAGAAGAAATCCTTTTGGGGAAAGAGGGATGTACATAGAAAGTGTTTGCACAGCTGGAAAGAAGAATACATAGGTATTTACATATGGAGAATATTTACATCAAAGAGATAGGATTACATTTACACTTACATTTAAGAATACCTAACCATGTTCTTTGAGGACTTTCACTCTCCTTTGAAGAAATACAAATAAGTTAGGTACCTTATTCTATGGTACTAAAGGCACCTATATGTGACTAATAGTTGAAAGGGTTGTTGTAGTTGATGGCTTCCATAAGCTTTAGGGGTGATTGTCATGATCTCCCATTTGAGATACTCGAAGGTACTAGGCTCATGAGTGATGAATCCTCTTCACAATCTCCTAAGCCCGAATAGAGCTTAAATCTCAAGTTTAGAGAACCATTGAGTTATCTAAGGACATCTAATGCTTGTGGTGAAGTGTGGAGCTACATAAATGTGATGGACTACTTAACAACAAGTTTAAAATATTAAAAGTAAATTAGAGATTAAACACAAAGTCAATTTTGGGTCCCCAATAGAGTCGCCACTATGAGCACCTCAAATTTCGCGGTTGCACTCGAATGAGTGGAATCATGCTTGCGACTCCATCCTTTTATCTATCATTGGGGGATTGAGAGGATGGGGTCATACTTTGGTACAACCCCAATTAATGGCACGTAAAGAGATCAACAGGGTAGGCCTTGCACAAGTTCAAAGTCTTAAGTTTTAATGGAGGTCATCGGGGGATGAAAATGGGATAATACATTGGTACAATCCTTAAGAAATGTGAAGTCGCTAACTGACTTTGGTCAAAACAAGAATCTAGGGAACATAAAATATGAACCTAATCTAAGTCAATTAGAAGGCCCATTTCATCTTCACCTCATGAGAAATCATGTTCAAAAATTATGTACGGCTTGAGGAAGAGATTAGATAGCCCCAAGTCGCTCGGATATTGGGATTCAGCCTTCGGGCATATTTGGTTCACCTTTAATATTTTAGCCAAGTTATTAATTAGTCCGATTAATGCCCTTAAGCATACACCTAAGTGTCATTCCTTTAAACAAATCAAATCATCAAATTCAAGGGATAAGGATGATGCATCATGATAAAGGGGTTTCATACATACATCATCCATACACATATAATCATTCATAATAGGGAAGGGATCATGTGACATGGCATAAGGATTTAGCATGCATCATCATCCATCCACACACATAAAGATCCATAATCAATATATAATAGTGTTTAAGACCAAACTCATGGGACAAATCAAGTAACATCACCTATACTTAAAGGAAGAAGTAAGTTAGTAATTAATCAAAAGGGAAACAAATGAAGAAAGCTTGAAGTAAGCAGAAAAAGGCAAATAGGGTTAATAGTGACCATCTTACCATATCTCTAAAGTCAAGGTATCCTAAAACTCATTCTAAGTCCATGATAACAAATTCAATCATCACGAAGCATAATCTAAAAACATAAAGAAAATGCATGAAAGATGAACAAAAAGAAAGATGAACACATAAGCGAGGCATTTAGAGGACATTGGATGGCCTTGGGCAAAGATTCACCTTAAATGAGATCCTAGGGTTGATGAACCCTCCCTCATATTGCTCACAAAGAGATAAAAACTGATGGCACAACTAACTATCATAAAAATAAGTCAAGCAGAGAAATTAAAGAACCAAAACACTATTCACATAATCTGACACATAAAATCTAATTCAAAGAAGGCTTTCAAGGCCTAGGGAATCTCAAGTTTCTCACTTGAACATTGCCTTTCAATATCTAAGACAAAACCAAAACATAACTTCAAGATCAAAGGAGTGAAAGTTCCAAAACATTAGCAAATAAAAAAGCAAAGAAAGTCATTTAGAAAACCTATGTAACATCATTTTTAGGGCGAATAGAGATCCTAAGTCATTAGACCTCACCCTATTTTGTCATTAAAGTCATTAAATATCCCCAAAAGATACCCCTAAACTAAGAAATTTGAAAGAAAGAAGAAGATTTTCTATTATTTTCCATAAAACTTGGGTTGTATAACAATGAATAAAAGGTTGTACAACTAGAGAAAAGGCTTGTACAGGCTACCAACAAGGTTTTACAACCCTCATTTGGTTTCAAAAACATAAAATGAGAAAAAAATAAAGAGAAGAATAAGGGGAAATGGGGTCCTAGGTGTGTTTTAGTGATGTCTTTACCTTCAAAAGCACAATGATAAGTCTAATATTCTCCAAAGATGTTATGAGACATGAATAGGAAGATAAAATCCTTAGTTCTAACTTGGAGTGAATGAGGTGAGGTTAAGGTTTAGCGTTTTCTATGTTTGGAGGTGTTTGAGAGAAGATTTTGGCAAAGTTTTGTTAGGGTATCCAAAAAGCCTCTGTCCACCTAAAAAATGAGGGCATTTATAGATAATATATAGGTGCACTAGGCTAAAAAAGGTTTTAGTTACACCATGGAAGTGTCCAATCACATAGAGGAAGGTGAACCTCATAAAATTAGGGTTTTCACGTGGGTTGTACATCTACTTGTCAATGATGTGCAACCCTAGGGTTAAAGAATGGGACCAATTCTGGAAGGTTTTGAGGTATAGGGTTTAAGGTATCCCTAATTATATAGCTATACATCCTAATTTTAGGTGGGTTGTACATCCCAGTTTAGTGGGATGTACATCCCTCTAAGCAGAATTAGTCTTTTGTTTTGTTTTGGGGCCTCGACTTGGTTTTAAGCTTGGTTTTGGGTTTCTCTGAGGTCTCCTAAGACTTTATTTATCTTCCTTTAGCTTTTCCCCTTTGCATCTTAGGGAATAAGTTCATTGATTTTCATCATGGGGCTTACATCCTGAGACCCAAATTCTGATGCTAACACTAAGGTTAGCCAAGCCTTCATGTATAACTTTGTGAAATAAAGGCTTGCTAGGAATGTGCACATTCCTTTAATTCCTAAGTCCAAATATGCTAGGAAGTCAATTCATGACCTCTTCAGTAATGGACTTAGAAGAGCATTCAAATAGCAATGCTTCTATTATGGAAATTTAAGGCACAAGGCATACTTTTACTACATAGGTTGAATGATGAAAGCATCCACTATACAAATCTGCCGGAACAGTGATAGATTCTCATTGGAATAAAAAACTTAGTGATGGATTTGAAATTTGTCACTAATTTCATAGGTAAAACCGGTGTCAAGCTAGCGCCAGTCCGCTGCCTATACTTTAGCGATTCGCTAGCTAGCGACGAATGTTTTATCGCGGTGATAGGAATGACATAAGCCCATTATTAAGCCTAATGACAGACCTACTATCGTTGCTAGGCTTAATGATAGATGGTCCATTAAGCTTAGCGACAAACTATCCGTCGTGTGTGTGTTGGCAACAAACACTTAAGGCCGACGAAATTTTGTCACTAGCCCTTAGGTTAATTTGGCTTATGGCCTCCCCCCTCCTACTTCTTTTCTTTTCCTTCTTATTCCTTATACTGCCATGACCAACCCTTTTTTTTTTTAATTGTCTCCTCGCACTCCGGTGTCGCCCACCACCGCTGTCGATGCCACTCCAGTTCTTCTTGTGCATTGGTTACTCTCTTTCTCTCTTTTAGTTGTTCTCTCTCTCTAGAAGTTATAAATTCTCTTTCCAAAAGATATGTTCTTTGTGAATTTTTGGTATATTATTTTGTTATTTTTAAAATAGATATTAAATGATGAAATTTAGTTAGTTTTGGTATATTATTTTGAAAAAATAAAATATTGGTTTAGTATATTTATGTGAAAATAATGTGTATTTAATTGTGTAGAAATTATGTTTAAATTTGAAATTGTAAATAATGTGAAATTTAAAATATTAGATATTATTCAATTACTATTTGTTAAAATTTGGAAAAAATTATGTGAAAATGTGAATGAGTAATTATTGAGAAAAATATATAAATTAAAATATATATTAATCTATTAAGAAAATGTGAATTAGTAATTATTGAGAAAGTTATGTAATTAATTTCATAATTAATTTTTATAATTACTTAAGAAATTAAGAAGTAATTTTTAATATATGAATTTAGTTTGTACAAGAAATAGCAAATTAGGAATGAAGTATTAATTCTGAAATTAATTAGAACATAAAAAATAATTATTAAGTTTTAAATAGTTGGAAATGTTGGAAATAATGAAAAATTTTATTATAGATAAGAAAGCTAGGAATTAATTATTAGTTAGTTAATTAATTAGAAAATTATAAAATAATTAGTAATTTTGTAATATTTTTTGTAATTAATAAGAAAGTTATTAAGACATTAGAAATTAATATTTATGATATTATTTTAAATTGTATAATAATTGGAAAATTAAGAAAAAATTATTAATTATAAATTTTGTAAGTAATAGAAAATTTTATTTGTTAATTAATTAGAACGTTATGAATTAGCAGGAATTTTATTAGTTATTGAGGAATTAAATTTTTACTATAAATATTTTATTGGAATATTAGTTAGGAAATAATAAATTAATTAAGAAATTAGGAATTATTTTTTAGTATATTATTTAAATTATTTATTTATTAATTAATAATGTTAGAATTAATTAAAATTACAAATTAATTATTAATTATTAATTTTGAAAATAATTTTAGTAAATTGGTAATTATTTTTGCAATTAATTTTGTAATTAATTATGACCTTATTAGTTAATTCTTATAATTATCGAAGACATTAGAAATTAGGTTTTAATTTTATGATATATTATTCTTAATTATGAAATGTGATGTTCATTTAATTATTATTATATAATATACATTAGTTTGTATAAATTTAGTTGTGATAAATTGGTTGTAATGAATGGTTGTGTTAGAAGTGTTTTTTCGTGTAAGTTTTTTTCGTAGTATTGAGAGTTATGGTTGGAGCTATATTAGAAGTGTTTTTCCTAGTAGGGATGTTAATTATAAACTTCATATTAAGGTTTTGGTAGTTCTAGTAATGCCAAAACTTTGCCCAAATTTCGTCAAACTATTAGGGTTAATCCTTGAAAATCCGTTTAGTGAATTACTCATATTAAGTGTGAGTAATTCACTAAATTGTCCCATAAAACAATTTAAAAATGTATTATCTAAATAAAACTGACATAAGTATGAATTTTGGTAGTATTGTATCATTCTCCATATTGTTCTTCATGTGCATATTGAAATTTGTGCAAATTAATATAATTGAAACCTGAGATAAACTGTTTATCATATTTGTTTGTATATGTTTTATATCATGCACTTGGAAAACTGTGAGGACATGCTGTTGAAATTTACACAAGTGCATTGGGAAGATATATAATACATTTTGAATGGATTAAGTTCAGACCTTAAAAATGCATGAAATTGAATGAATCCTGGTTATGAGATCATAAATGTGAAGCATAATGATAGTTATTTGTTTGTGATATAATTTTAGGAATAAAATAATATATCGTAAGCTAACTGATGGGTTATTAAATCCAAAATTTTTAGAGGACATGAAAACTTTTATAATGTTTTCTTATAGCTATTCGATGTATATAGATGAAAATAAGATAAGATGTCTATGTAATATAAATGGTGTCAGAATTGACGATATGAGGATGTTGAAATAGTTTGGTACCATTTGGCTGAATATGGGTTTGCACCTAGTTATTATCAGTGGTCTAGACACGATGAACCATATGTGAGAGTAGATTTAGGAAAATTAGTTGTTGTGGGAGAAACAGACTTTCTATCAATTGTAGATCATAAATCTCATAACACCTATCATGAAATGGTATTTGATGCTATTGGTCCATCATTTCATGCAAGTGATGTTGAGGAAGCACCAAATGTTGAAGTACAACATTTTTATAACATGTTGTATGCAGTAGATAAAGAAGTATGGCTTAAATATAGTACCCATTTACAATTGTCAACTATTGCTCGATTGCTGAACATTAAGGCAAAACATCATATGTCTGAAAGGTGTTATAATGACATATGCCAATTAATGCAAGAGTTGTTACCTGCTAATAATGTTATGACCAAAGACTTCTACAACATGAAGAAATTGGTAGAACGAATAGGTTTACAAGTAAAAAAAGATTTATTATTATAAGAATGGTTATATGATTTATTAGGGAGTGCATTGAGTAATTGCAAGTTTTGTGCATTTCTGCGATATAAGACATCCAGTATTGAAAGTTCTAAGTAAAAATCGACAGTTCCTTATAAGAAAATGTATTATTTTTTGCTCACTCTAAGATTACAAAGGTTGTATGCATCGAAAGCCACGTCTAAAGATATGAGATGGCATGCTAGCTACCATGTACAGTTAGAAGCCTCTAATATTAGCATCCCAGCAACACCTTTGCCTATAGAGAATGATGATTATTTAGACTTCTATTAAGAATGCTATGACCAATGACTTTTACAACACAGAGAAATTGATAGAAGGAATGGGTTTACTAGTAAAAAAACATTTATCATTGTAAGAATAGTTGTATGCTTTATTGGGGAGAAGAAAATGTGTTGAATAGTTGCAAATTTTGTGAATTTTTGCAATATAAGACATATAATGTTGAAAATTCTAAGTAAAAATCGATAATTCCTTATAACAAAATGTACTACTTTTTGCTCACTCCAAGATTATGAAGGTTGTATGCATCCAAAGCTATGGCTGAAGATATGAGATGGCACGCTAGCTACCATGCACAGTCAGAGGCCTCCGATACCAGCACCCCAACAACACCTTTACCTCTAGAGGACGATGATTATTTGGAGGCACTTGATAATGACAAAGATGACTAGGTTTTTTTTTTTCATATTTATGTATCTTATATGTATGATGTTATTGTAAACATAATATAATTTATTTTAATTTTTAATAAATTAAATATTTTTATATACTGTATTCCTTTAATATTAATTTTTAATAAAATATAAAATATAAATAAAATATAAAAATTTAATAATATAAAATTTTTAATATAAAAAATACTAAATAAAATTATAACAATGGAAACCTGCCACATTAGCAATGGAATAACAATGAAAAATTATGTTGCTATCTTTAGCAATACAAAATTACGTCGCTAGTTTGTCCCTAAGCATAGCAATGGAATAAAGACAAAATTTTAGCAACGACAAATTTCATCTTATTTCATCACTAGAGCTAGTGACATAATGAAATTCTGTTGCTACCCCTTAGCAACAACTAGTCTAGTAAAGGACATAAGTCCATCGCTAAACAGGCTTAAAGATGAAACTTGACATATTTTTATAGTGATAATTATTTGTGACCTCCTTGGACCTAAAAATAAATAGGTATAAAAAAGTTAAGAATTCCTTTCGTGGGCACTCAAAAATGGAGTATCCAAAGGTGAAGGAAAATGCTTTGAAGGAGGGATAAATGCCTCAAGCCAGAACTAAAGAGTAATGTATCCTTTACTCCTTATTCATTATCTCTAGTTGAATGTATAAACTATTGTCCTTTGGTGCCCCAAAAGGGGGCTTGATTAGGGTAATGGTAAATAAAAACAAATAATAATAAGTGCAAAAATAATGAAGAATCGATACAACTAATTTATAGAGGTTTGGCACAACCTGCCTACGTTCTCTCCTTTAGTATTCCCATTACAGTCTTTCACTATTCAGATAGCTTATAGGTGCTGATATTACTAGAGTAAACACTCAACACCTGTTGGACAATCTCCACGCCTATTGTTGGGTGATTTTTCAAACAGAACACAACTTCAATGGTCATTGATCATATCGAAATGCCCATTAGAACTAGCTTTTAAAAAGAGATTTACTTAAATGCTCATCTTCTAACTTTCTCAATTTTTTACTCAACAACTCCTTCAAAGGCTATTATAACTTCTCAATTCCTGTTGGAATTCAATTTCAACTCCTATTGAGATATGAATAATGCCCATTATAAATTTTCATGAGGATGTGAACGTGATGCTCTATTTTTCAAGAATTTTTACAGTGATTCAATGGTTGTTCATTAGCTTCTAATGTCCATTGAGAAAGGTCTCAATGCCTGTTACACTTTTGTAGGTGCCCTGTTGGAGGGTCTAAAAACTTTAGCTTTGCCTGAGAGCTTTTCCAACACCCATTAGTAAAAATCCAATGCCTGTGTCGAGATCTTGAGAGTTTTGTTCACATCTAGTCACTTGGTCCAATGCCTATTATGAAAATGCAATGCCTTGTTGAGATGTCAAGATCCACGCCCGTTGCAAAATTTCAACACCCATTATGAAGATCAACTTACAAGGTTTAAGTGATTGAATCATCCAACGCTTATTGTGCTTTGAGAGAACCATTGGTTGAAAGGTCTAGAGACTTTACTCATACTTGGGTGTCACTTCAATGCCTGTTGATGAAGTCATAATGTCTGTTAAAATGTCGTAACATTTGTTGGCTTTGAATACTTAAGAGTTTTTACGAAAATTCTTTCTCCAAACTTCTTTAATCAAAAGATTGATGTATTTGTAAGATTTTATACAACCAACATAGGTAAGAGTTAACTTTTAGATGTGTTTATCATAATCTAAACAAGCTTGGTTCACCATACTCCTAAGCTAGGTTCAATATACACTAATGAGGAGATTTATTCAAAGAGGGAGCAAACTTCATTTAGTTTTGAATTTTTTATTCTACTATTTTGTAATTTTGCTTTTATTTTTGAATAAAAGGTTAAAAGGAGAGCAAGTAAAGATGATCATTAGGGGAGCATTTCCAAACATTAGAACAAGGATAAAGGGGATGTTAGCAAGTATCTTTGAGGACTTAAGGGAGGCTAGGTCTTAAATTGGATTTAGACTCAAATAAGTAATATTTGAGAAGTAGAAATTATTAGCTTCAAGAGCAGACAAACTGGAATAAGATAACTGATTTGAATGTGATGCAGTCAATAAGACAATTCATTGATTTAGGGATGAGAATGTTTAAGGCCTTTGAGTGGCTTTAGAAGAAAGGGTTGTTAATGCCATTACACCTAAACTACCTTTGAATCCTATACCAATAGGGTATGACACTAATTCTTATTACACCTTCCACTGAGGAGCTAGTCATCATACAAATAAATGTTACATGCTAAGACATAAGATTTAAGGCGTCATCGATTCAAGGACCATTATTCCGTCAATCCCTAAGCAACTAAGTATTAAAGGGAACCCCCTCTCTAATTATTAATGTCCCACCTCCTTCCTATGGAATCTTTGTGATAGCATTAGAGATTTTTAAAGAAGTTGTAATGGCTACCTTTAAGGAGGTACCATATATAAATATTATTATTACTATTTGTATCATTAATCTTTGGAAAAGTTTAGATGTAGAGGCTAAAAGGCTCAAGAAAAAGATTAATGTTTGAGAGAATAGTGATGAGGAGAAGGCAAAAGCATAAGTCAACCATGTTACTTGGAGTGGTAGATATACCCTAATAAGGTGGCAAATAAAGAGCTTAGGGTGTAAAAAGAAATAGAACAACCTTTGGTGAAGGCTAAAGCAGAGGAAAACATAGTCTTGAAGCAATTAAAGAAGATGTCTACCCAAATTAATGTATGAAAAATATTAATTACCTCTAAAAAGTAAAAAAAAAAAAAACCATAGTGGAAGCTTTATCTAGACAATATATTTCCAAGGAAGTATCCTTGATAAAGGTGGCAGTGAGAACTCTGGACAAAGAGAAGATAATCTTTATTGATGAAGATTTCCCTCTTAAGGGGAAGGATCACAATATGTCATTATTCATTAGGGTTGAGGTAAATGGGAAGTTTACACCATGTGTTATGGTAGATGACGGGTCAAAATCAATATATGCCCACTGAAGTTGTTTCCAAAATTTTTGATGTCTATAATAGATTTGAAGACTTCATGAAGTATTGTTTGGGTCTATGATGATAGTAAGAGTCCAGTTGCTAAAATTTTTAAGACTATGGTGAAGACAGGGTTATAGAGGCTATGATGGAATATAAGAACATAGATATCCTAGTGACCTTTTCTTCACTATTAGGAAGACCTTGGTACCAGCCTCTGAGAAGAATTCCCTCAACCTAGCACTAAAATGTGAAAATCCCATACAAAAGATAAGGGGTCATTATTTGTGTTAAGTTGGGAAGGTGGTGTCAGTGTTAAGCATTATATGTTGCACCTTAGGGGTTTCCAAGTTACTGAAGTTAATGATGACTAGATAGACCCTAAAGTGGCAAATATTATGCAAAAATGAATTTTCTTTTTAAATCATAGATTGGTAGGAATGCCATAGGTTTGTCAAATTCCTCAATATTTCCACCCACTTAGTAAAACTAGCTTGGGATATCGGGAAAGTTGGGATAAGTTTAAAGTTAGAGATCCATGATGACCTTTATCAGAATACTTTATAAAAGAAGGAGAGGCAGTAAAAGAGGAAGAAGCAAAAGTCTCATAAAAAGAAAAAGACTCTCTTGATGATTTAAAAGAGATCTTCTATAAACAAGTACATGTTACTGAAGAAAGCTTAGAGATTGGGGAAACCAGGAGATGTTTAAGAAGGAGAATTGGAAGAGTGACGATGAAAAGAAAGAAGCTTTATTTTTAGAGGGAAAGTGAAAGAAGAAAAAGGGTGAGATCCCTTTTAGACCTTGCAAGGTCTATGGAATGACTAGTGTGGGAGGATATAAACAAATCCTATTAGCAATAGCTATATAACCAATAAGTGTGGAGAGCAAATGGACTACCTAAAGAAGAATAGTTAAACCAATTGAACAAGAGCCACATGACTATTAAGAATGGGAGGCAAACTAGTTAGGGAGCATTATGGAAGGGAGATACATGAGAATTACCTCGGCTAACATTGAAAAGGTAATTAAAAGTTCTTTTGAAGTTGTAGAGGATGAGGATCCTAATAGAAAGCTATTATAAGAGGTAGAGACAAAAGAGAATGAATTGTAAATAATATCTTTAGAGGAAAGATTTTTATAATTAAGTTGGGCAATAATGAGATGAAGCAAGAATTTAAAGGGGTTGTTAGGGTAGTGGCTAGTATTGAACAAATAGACAAGAAACATACTGAGTATCAAACTAATAATGCTTGAAACCTCCCTCTGAATGGAATGAAAAAGAGATTGCTCCAACAAAAGAAAAATAATAAGACAAAGAGTAGCCTTATGGAGAGGCCCCTAACATACCCTTAGAAGAATTCCCCACTAATGACACTATATATGTCCTTATCTCGAGTTTGTTTGAGGATAACCATGTATTCATTTCTAAGTTTAAAGCAATGAATGATAAGTTTGCCTACTTATATGATGCTTTTCTTGATGGTATTGTGCATGACATTTATCATTTCATGAGCATATTTAACATTAATTTTGTGCATATCACTATTTTTAATCATGGCACAAGAAAATCCTAAATTTTACTAATCACAACAACATCACATATGAAGAAAAAAGGATGTTCAAGCAATTATTGAAAAAGTACTAGCGATTCTTTGTATGGACTTATGAGGACATGTCAATACCAAGTATAAAATTTCCTCTTACTAGTACATAAAGCTAGTAAAATAGAAGCACAAATGGATGAGACCATAATAGACACAATTTGTCAAGGAAAAAATAGCCAAGCAGTCGGAAGATAAATTCTTGGAAATGGTAGACTACTTTGAATGGTTGGCCAATATAATGTTGGTACCTAAAAAGGATGGATGGGTGAGGATATACATTGATTATAGCGACTTGAACAAGGCTTGCCTAAAGGATGATTTCCTATTACCCTATATTGATGTGTTAGTTGATAGCACTGCCATTTATGTCATGTATTCATTCATGGAAAGTTTTTCAAGATACAATCAAATCCTCATCATTATCATGGACAATATAAAGATAACTTTTATCATAAAATGGGGATCTATTACTATTGTATGATGCCATTTAGGTTAAAGAATGTTGGGGCAACATATCAACCAATAACAATCACACTATTCCATGATCTGATGCATTAGAAATGATAGTGTATGTTGATGATGTGATGGTGAAGCTGAAGACATATGAAGGGAACTTTGAAGCATTGGATAAGCTCTTATAAAGGATGGATTAGTATAATCTTAAGTTGAACCTAAAGAAATGTCTATTTGAGGTTGTTTTAGAGAAGTTAATAGGCAATGTGGTAAGCAAGAAGGGGATTGAGGTAGACTTGGACAAAATCAAAGTCATCCAAAACATGTCATCACCTAAGGCATAGAAAGAAGTTGAAAAATTCTTAGGATGTATCCAATACATCAACAAGTTTATTGTAAGCCTCACCCTGATATGTGAACCTATTTTTAAGCTTTTGAGGAAAGACCAGCTAGTGGTATGGAATTAGCAATGCTAGAAGGCTTTCAAGAAGATAAAGGAGTACTTATCCAACATATGCGTATTAAACCACTAAAAGTTAGGAAAGTTATTAATCTTGTACTTGATAATAGAGGACATGCATGTAAGGCAATGCTAGCACAAGAATATGGTGAAAGGAATAAGCATGCAATGTATAACTTTAGTAAGAAATTACTTGCTTACAAAGAGAAATAAAATCCATTCGAGAAGACATGCTTAATGATGGTTTAGGCCATTAAGAAACTGCAACACTATTTTTAGTCTTACTTGGTAGAGGAGTCTCTAAATTGGACCCAATTAAGTACTTGCATAGAGCACATCCTTAGCTAGGAAGCAAAAAAAAATGACTTATACTCATTACTAAGTTTAACATCAAGTATGTGATGAAGAAGGTAATTAAGGGAAGAGTAGTTGTCGAATACCTAACACAACAACCAATTGTAAAACAAGAATAGGAACCCTCTAATTCTTAAATGAATGCCTAAGGGCAATAAAACTATATGGATAGAGGATGTACTTTGACAGCATAGTAAATAAGAATTGAGCGTAAGTCAGAGTGATTATTGTCTCACCTGAGGGAGAACTACTGCTCATGGCTACGAAACTTGAGTTTGTAGTGATTAATAATATGGTAGAATAAAAGGTATGTGTATTTAGAATAGATTCACTAGTTTAAATAAGGGTGAAAGTAGTGGAAGTATTTAGAGATTCTTTGTTGATGGTTTCCCAGGTGATTGAGGAATGAGACTTGAAAAAAAATGGTTAAAACCATACTTGGAGTACCAAAAGATGTTGACTTTAAATTTTTAAAAGATTATATTTCATCATGTCTCATGCGAAGAAAATATGATGGCAGATGCCCTAACTATTCTTATTTGTATTTCCGATGGACCAAAGGAAATGTTGATGAAACCTTCACTCACACTTAAATCAAGGATACAATGTTATTCATGTGAAAGGATAATGTAGGCATAAGTAGATAATCGATCTTAGTATTACAATGTCCAAAGGTATTTAGAGGATGATACATATCTTAAAAGGGTGGGGAAAAAGGATAAAGATGTCATTAGAAGGTTAACCTCACAGTTCATTGACTATAAAGGCATGACGTGCAAGCGAATATTATATGGAGTTCATTTGATATGCTTAAAAAAGGAAGTTAATAAGGTAATAAAAGAGGTACATGTAGGAGTTTATAGCCCAACCATGAATAAGGAATCCTTGGCCAGGAAAATTTTGAGAATGGGGTACTAAAGGACCACTATAGAGGAAGATTATTAAAAGTTATCATAAACGCCAAATTTACGGAAGTCTTAACCTCTTGCCACTAGTAGAGTTGCATAACTTGACTTCATCTTAGTTGTTTGCTACCTAGGAGGTATAGATGTTATTAAAGAAGTGAGGCCATCATCTATCAAAGGTTACAAGTACATTGTAATTGCATTTGCCTTATTTTCAAAGTGGGTAGAAGTTGAGCCCTTTTGCAAACTGAAGGTAAAATAAATGGCCACATTTATAGAGAAAAATCTCATATGTTACTATGGTGTACCACACATTTTGTAATAAATAACAATGTGCAATTTTAGGTTGAGGCCAATATAGTTCTAAAGAAGTATAGAGTAGCACACCATAAGTCCTCACCCCATGCCATAAACAAATGGAGTTATAGAGATAACCAATAAAAATACTATGGCCAAAATGTTTAAAACCTATAAAGACTAGTAAAAAAAGCTACCCTTTACATTATGGAGATATCGTATTACTACTATTATGATGTCCATAAGGACGCCACCTTATTCTTCAGTGTATGGTATGAAAGTGATATTATCGGTTGAAGTGAAGATGACGTCCCATTACGTGTTGATTGAAATAAAGATTCTTGAATACCAATAGATGAGGAGTAGTTATGATAAGTTAGCTTTATTAGATGAGAAAAGGTTGAAGGCCATGTACCATATATGGCTCTATTAGAAGATAATAATGCATACCATCAATAAAAAGATTAAGTTAAGCATAATAATGTAAGGCACTTAGTGTTAAAAGCGATAAGGCCTTAGTCTTCAATTCCTAAGGAAACGTTCAAGTTGAACTAAAAAGGTCCTTATATGGTTAAATAAATATATTTAGGAGAAGTGATCAAGCTGTTAGACTTTAGATGGAAATAAGTTTTTTAAGCTAATAAATTTAGATTGACTAAAGAAGTATTTCGTGTGAGATAAGAGAGAAAAATAAATGAGCACACCAAGCTAAAAATCCAAAAAGATGGCTTAGGCAAAAGTTAGGTTAAAAAAAGAAAAAGAGAAAATATAAAAAAAAACAAGTAATAAGATACTAATAAGAATAAAAGGTGAGAGAGAGTGATTAGTTGGTAAGAGGACTTGATAGCAAGGGTAAGGCAGTAAATAAGAAAAGGACAGAAAAATAACCATAAGGGGATAAAAGATAAGAAAGAAGGAGCTAACTCACTGAGACTAGCAAAATTGATGGGATATTTTGGTGTATTATTATTAGAAGTAGAAAATATGCATGAATTTAATAAGCTAATATGTAATGTGAAATGATTCATGACAAGCACAACACTAAGATGAAATGTGTTATCATAATGTAAGCAACATTTTACAGACATGACCTTGAGCTAAATGAAGTACAAAATTTTTCCTCATATAAACATTATTGCCTTGATCTTTCTAAAAGTCTGAATATCCTATTGTTGGATTTTATGGAATAGGCATAGTGGAAAAACAAAAATTTCAAACATACAAAACCCACCAATAATCTAACCAATTCAATTAAATTAATAAGACAGATGTGAAACCTACCAATTCGAATAAGAGTTACATGATTGCTGGAAGGCATAAAGGGTTTACACTGGTAACACCCACCTTAAGCTTGGAGTCAAATTTAAACATTTTCAAATGATGAATATCCTTTATATGTACCCACATGAATAAGCTATATCCAAGGTGAATGGTGTGCTAGCACTTGCTTTTACATCCTCTCTATTACTTTTCTAAATGTGAATCCTCTCTACTTGTTAGAAACCCTAACATAAATATATCTAAACCATGTATATGCAAACTGCATATCTTAAGAGATGCAGATAAGATAATATCATGTATTGTTTTAACTTTTAAAATAAAACAGGTATCTAAATAATGAAGATATTATCTCTAATTATCTTAATTATATCTAAAGAGAGCAGTAAGCACAACTTCGCTTTTGGCCCTATTTAAAGTGTGTGAACCTATAGGTTCACATAATGATAATAGTGGCTCAAAATCTTTTTATGGCCCATAAGTCATAAATGGCCTCTAGCAAGACATTTTGACTACCTAAATTATGTGAAGTCTAATAATCTGACCTAACCAATCTTATAAATAGTATTATAATCCTTTTATCACATTGTATTGCAATTGAACATAAGACATAAATCATGTCATCCTTATATAGTTTAATTATTTCTCGATCTCTAAGTAGATTGATATAAAAGACATTAATAAACTTTATTAATTCATTTCTGCATGGTCATGCAATCTCTTTAGTCTAACTCATTTAAGGGCCAAAAGATATATTTCTCATAAATACATGAGGGACAATTCCTTTTCAATCATTCATATTCTTCTACATGATTTATTCCATGTCCAATATTGGTTTATATGATTATTTTATTAAAGAAAAAGTTGGACTGTATCAAAACATGAAGTTCATCATATTAGAATCTATGATGATTTTTAAGTTAGAGGATTAAGCTAATGCTATTGTATGAAAATCACTTATGACAGTTATCCATGTAATGTTCTCATAACGGTTCGGTCCAATGCAATATTTTTTAAACATTTATCTATATGTTTAACTTATTATCCCATATATATGACCAATAAGATATAGTCATTAATCAAAGCACATACTGGTCTTCATTCATTATTATCCCAATAATAATGATTAACTAGGCACAATTTAAAATAGAATTCTTTACATTTAAGGGTTTTTACGATCAAATGACATTCTTGATGACCTTAAGTAGAATTTCCTTAATCATGGAATTTATCATTTAGCTATAAACACAATATAATAAAGATATTTTATAAAAATATAACCATGACATTAATAAAATATCCATTACAAAATTGTCCTAGAGTATATAACTAACAGTCTCCCACTTGCACTATGTCCAATCTAAATTGTATCTAATATCCATTGACCTAGCATGACTCTCATGCTTTGACTATGATAGTGGTTTGGTGAATGGATCAATAAAGTTGTCATTAATTGGCACTCTATATATCTTCACATCTCCTTTCTTAATGATCTTTCAAATGAGACCAAAATGCCTAAGTATGCATTTGGATCGTTGATGTGATCTTGGTTCCTTAGCCTATGTTATATCTTCATTATTATCACAATATAAGCCCATTGGATTTGAAATGTTATGAACAACATTCAGTCCAGTGATAAATTTTTTAATTCAAATAACTTTCTTAGTTACTTTTAAGGCTGTTATATACTTAACTTCTATTGTAGAATTGACCATGGTTTTTTTGCTTTGAACTTCTTTAGCTCACTGCACTTTCATTTAAACAAAACACATAACCTAATTGCGATAGACTAGAAGCTAGTGTCTATCTAACCACTTACAACTAGCTTATCTTTTTGTCTTTTATATATTAAGAATGCATCCTTAGTTATTTTCAAGTGCTTAAGGATATTCTTAAGTATTGTATAATGACTTTCACCTAGATATAATCGGTACCTACTCGTTGTACTCAGTGCATATGAGACATCAGGTCGAGTACATAACATGGCATACATGATAGATCCGATAACAGAAGCATACAAATTCTTACTCATACACTCTCACTCATATTGTGTATGAGGACACCAAGTCTTGCTAAGAGTTATGCCATGTGACACTGGTAAGAATCCTCTATTGAAATCTTACACACTAAACCTATTCAATACCTTATTAATGTATATACTCTGACATAGGCCAATAAGCTTTTTAGATTTATCCCTATAGATCTTAATTCATTAAATATAATGGCTTCACTTAAGTCTTTCATTGAAAAACATTTTCCTAACCACAATTTAACATTTTGTAAAGTAGGGATATTGTTTCTAATAAGTAATATGTAATCAACAAATAGCACATGGAAAACTATTATGCTCCCACTAATCTTCTTTTAAACATAAGGCTCATCTTTATTTTTTTTGAGACCAAACTCTTTGATTACTTCATCAAAATAAAGATTTTGACTTTGAGAAGCTTGCTTCAATCCATAAATAGATCTTTGAAGCTTCTAAACCTTTCCAAAATTCTTAGGACTGATAAAACCTTCTAGATGTGTCATATATACTTCCTTAAGAAGATTTCCATTATGAAATGCTATTTTGCATCCATTTGCCAAATCACATAATAATAGTATGTAAATATGTTAACGAGCATTTGAATGGATTTAAGCATAAAATGATGAAAATGTTTCATCATAGTCTGTATGATATGTTTGCTTACAACCTTTTGCAACTAACCTTGCTTTATATGTTCACACATTGCTATGCATGTCTGTTTTCTTTTTGAAAACCCATAAACACCCAATAGTTTTTAAACTATCAGGTGGAACAATCAAAGTCCATACCTGATTATCATTCATGGATTGCATTTTAGACATCATAGCTTATAGCATTTCTTAAAGCTTGGACTATCCACAACCTTTTGGTAGGATGTGGGCTCACTTTAAACTACAAGCTTCACTTCATTTTTGTCAGTTAAGAGAAACCTATATCTGTTAGGGCTTTGACATGTTCTTATATATCTTATTAGAGCTTGTGTTACTTGTATAGGTCTAGCAATTGCTTGTAAAATCCTGTTGAGATTCCATAGGTAGTTTAATGCTATCTTATGGATTTTGAATTTCTTTGAGTTGAACTTTATTCCTAATTGTTCTTTTAGAAATGAACTATCTTTTTGAAAAGATACCATTTTGAGCAACAAACACTTTATACTTAGAAGTATTGTAGAAGTAATATCCTTTATTTTATTTAGGATAGCCCGCAAAATGGCAATTTTCTAACTTAGGTGCCAATTTATCTGAAAATTCATGTTTCACATAAGCATCATTGCCCTAAAATTTTTAGAAAAGTCATATCTCATATGACATCTTTTTGATTACCTTTGATGGAACTCTATTTAATATAAACACAATAGTTTCCAAGTTATACCCCCCAAAAATAGATTGGAAAATCTATCTGACTCATCATAGATCAAACTATATTTAATAAGGTTTGATTTCTCTGTTCAAGTGCACCATTCCACTATGGTGTTTTTGATAGAGTTAATTATAAGACTATCCCGCAATCTCTAAGATGATCAATAAATTCTTGGTTTAAATATTCACCATTTTAATCTAATCGAAGTGTTGTAATATTTTTACCAAGTTGGTTTTGTACTTCATTTTTGAAAATTTTGAACATTTCAAAAGATTCAGATTTGTGTTTCATAAGATAGATGTAGTCGTCCCTGCTATAATCATCTGTAAAAGTAAGTAAGTACCGAAAACCTCCTTTAGCATTTGACCTTAATGGTCCACATGCATCAGTATGTACTAGGCCTAATAAATCATTAGCCCTTTCACAATGCCAAGTGAAAGGGGTTTTAGTCATTTTGCCCAATACACAAGATTCACATGTTTTAAATGATTCAAAATCAAATGAATTCAAAAGTCCATGTTATTAGAATGTTGATATATGTTTCTTATTTATGTGGTTCAAATTAAAGTATCAAAGATAGTCAAAATTTGAGTCATTAAATTTATGCTTCCTGGTATCAATATTATATATGGACTCAACATTGTTGTTTTCAAGACTTAAGACAATGACCATTTGATAGATAAGCATAACTATAAAGTATGTCATCATAAGAAATAGACTATTTATTATTCCTAATAATAAACTCAAAACCTTCCATGTCCAAATAAGAAATAGAAATAATGAATCTACTTAAAACAGGTAGACAATAACAGTTATTCAATGTCAAAACAAGTTATTATCCTAGGCACCAAGAAGGGGAGTTGAATTGGTGTTCAATTAACAAATAAAATGAGGGATAAGATGTTTAAGAAATTGATTAAAAGAATAGAATAATAGACATAAAAGTTTATAGTGGTTCGGGTGTTAACAAACCCTACATCCACTCCCCAATTCTCTACAGTTGGGTATTTCACTCAACTCAATAGGTATTTCTAAGCTCACACCAAACTTTTACACTTTGTGTTTATGGCTCACACAATAATCTTACACCTTATGTTTTCTAGGCTCACACAAAAGCCTCTTACAAGTGTTTTCAAGGCTCACACTAAAACCTCTCACAAGTGTTTTCAAGGTTCACACTAAAACCTCTTACAATTGGTGTTTATTGCTCACACCAAATAATCACAAAAACATAAATGAGAAATGAAAGATTGAGTTGCAAATTGGCAAGAGTTTTGTTACAAAGTAATGAATTCTCTTATTTTTACATTTGTTTAGTGGAGTATTTATAGCCCATACCCATCAAAGAGACGTTAGACTAAAACTATCAATGAATCTTCAAGATGTGCTAGGTAGATTTAGTATTAAATGCTTGTTAGGCTCAAGTCATGGTCGCTACTACCTTTTCACGTTTGCGATTTTCCTATTGCCATTGTGGAGCTTAAAATTACTATGGAAAGCCATATTTGAGTCTAACGGCTAGTCCATGTGTCAGCTTTTCATTGGTTATCTTGGACAATATAGTCATTGTGTTCTAACCACTTTCAAAAGTTGTGGTCGCAAGTTTCCCAACTCTTGGGCGTGATTGAGACTGCAAATTTCTCTGTTTGATAATGAAGCTTCAACTCCTTGAGTCATAGTCACTACTGAATTTTTGCCCTCATAATTTTTGATCTTCCAACGAACATCTAAGTGTGGTTGAGGCTTTGGTTCCCTGTATAGTCATTATGGAAGTCATGACCAAGGTGTGACACTTACCGCAAATTCTTCTGTGACTAAGGTTTTGCGTCTTTGGATGGTTTGTTGCAACGAAATAGCTAGTGAATTCCTCTGTCCTAGCTTTATCCTTACTTGTGATAAATTCGCGGTCGCAATTTACCATACATATCGCTAATTTGGATGATCTTTACTTATAAGAGATTTTGAGTTCCATTTTACTTCCAACGAAAAAAAAATCTAATTTATAACTTGAAAAACAACACTTAATAAAAGTATTAGAATTGATCAATCTCTATTGTCAAGATCAAAAGAGGTTCATGACTTAGGTTAAACCAACCTAGTCCAATAATCTCCCTTTTTTTTATTTTGACAACTTAGATTGATCTTAAGAGAAAATAAATACATGAGTGTTAAAGTTGTAAAGATGAAATGTTGAATGATTCAATGAATGCTTAAAATTTCATAGACAAAGATCAAAGTAAAAATTTTCTAAGTATAACATTCAATGCTCCCCCTCAACTTATGCTATTTTCTTATAAATAAATTTCTCTCCCCCTTAAATGATTTTCTAGATACTATCTCTCCCCCTTTGGCAAGATCAAAAAGAGGGTTCATAAGGGAAAAGAACAAATGCATAAGTGTAAGAAATAGATAAGTGTTCATAAGGAGAAAGGCATAAAAAATTGCAATCATACAATGAAATTCAATCAATCACATAAGACGAATAATTTGCAAAAACAATCAACTTTATTAAGTAATAAATAAGTTGTGGGATCAATAACTGTATAAAAATAAAGAGAAAATACACAGAAATCCTAGTCTGGAATATTGGAGAGTCATCATCATCTTTAGAAACATCTTCCTCTTCATTGTTGTCGTCACCATTAGCTTCGTCACCTTCCTCAACTTCGTCATCATCGGCTTCTTCCGGTGTATCCTCATACTCAACAAAATTAGGAAGACAATAAGGAGGAATACCTAATTTCTCTTATAAATCCATCATATCACTATGAAGGTGGCAGATGAGAAGGAATCTCCTCTTCATCATCCTTATCATCTTGTCTAATTTCCTATTGATGATAGCAAGAGGTAGTTTGAATTTGGGTTTGGGTTGAGGAGGAGGGACAAGAAGGCTGCCTTCTTCAATGATGAGCCTCTTCCTTTTGGAGGCTTGAGATGTTTCTAGCTTTTTTGTCCTAAATGCACCCAGGGTATATGCATATATGTCTAGATGGATGGCTTTGGCATTAATCAAATAGGTGAGGTAAAGGAAGTTTTGAGAAGGTAGAAATTGCTTAGTGATGAATTTTTCATTTTCCTCATTAAAGGCTCAAACATACTGGTAGATGGTTATTACATGTGATGGGAGGAGGAATTGACTCTTGGGCTTAATGCTCATGTGGATCAATTGATCCACAAGATAACAACTGATTTGGATAAGCTTATTTTTGACAAGGCAGAATAAAAAGGCGAGATCCTTTTGAGATATTTTCTCATTACTATTACCTCTAGCATTTATGGAAAAGGTGATGATATGATGGAGTACCTAAAAGGGGAGGGTTTTGATGTATTTGGCTAGGGAAGTTTTGGGGTCTTGTTTGTTTTTAATGGAAATTTTAGACCAAAACTCGAAATAGATAACGTCAAGTGCGGAGATAATAAATGGAATATTTTTTTTGACTTGAAGATTAAAGAGGATTGACAATTACTGGAAAGTAATGAAATAGGGCGCTCTGAAAGCACAAAATACTCACCCATATTGACCCACTCGAGATTTTGCTTTGCGACTGAGGGTCACCGTTCACATAAATTCCCTCATAACCTCCTCATAACTGGGTTCATCCCGAAAGATTAACTCATTCCATCCCAGTTTGGAGAGGAATGCCCAAATCTCATTGTTGATGCCGAGAGTCTCTAGCAGAAAGGTAGAAGGAATCTTGTTGGGGAGGATTATTTTTGAAGTGTTTGCTTTGAAACGTTCCTTCTCCTCCTTGGTGATTCCTTTCATAAGAAAAAGGGCTGAAGGTGCAAATGGTTGGGCTACAACCTTGCCCTTCTTTGCTCTTGAGATCTTCTTAGGAGCCATATGAGAGAGTAGAGAGAGTTTGGAAAATTTAGAGAGTAAGGAGACAATTGATATAGAGAGAATGAAGTGTTGGGAATCACTGTTTAATAGGTTTATATAGCCATTTGAGAGGTGTGTAAATGGCTAAAAACAGCTAGAATTGGAGTAATGAAGAGTTGGAAATGGTTGTCAGTCAAATCACATAATGGTTTGACAATTACTCAATTTCGCATCCGCGAATTTATGAACTACAATCGCTATTTCTAAAAGATGTGAGTAATAGACAAAAATCCTTGAGAATAAGCACTTCCAACGATAAAAAAAATTTGAATTTATGACTGAATTCGCGGTGTAAAGCAAAATTTGTGACCATGAATTGACATTTGTCAGCCGAGTAAGATGAACCTTTAATTCACGATCGTGGGTCAAGGATAGCAACTGCGAATTACAAGGTAAAAATGATAGACAATCAAAAAAGCTAAGATCGACACTTCAAGTTATGAACCACTTGTGGATGCTTAAGTTATTGCCATAGTTACAGAAAAGTACAAATACAATTAAAAAAAAATCAAGTATAAAAAAACAATCAACACAAGAGATCAAAATTTTCACTTTTGGGAGCTTCAATCAAGCATTCCCAATTCTCTCTTAATGAAGTTCAATCTTTCTTCATTTAGAGGTTTAGTGAAAATATTCGCAAGTTGATTAGTTGTGTCTATAAATTCTAACACAACATCGTCCTTTTGAACATGATCTCTAAGAAAGTGGTGTCTAATGTCAATGTGTTTACTCCTAGAGTGTTGGATGAGATTCTTAGAGAGATTGATAGCACTAGTGTTCTCACGCTTAATGGGAATGTGATCAATCACTTTGCCAAAATCCTTTAATTGTTGTTTCATCCAAAGAATTTGGGTACAACAACAACCTACAGCTATATACTCGGCTTCTACTGTGGATAAGACAACCAAAACTTACTTTTTGCTAAACCAAGGTACTAGACATTCTCCTATAAATTGGCAAGTTCCAGAAGTGATTTTTCTATCTAAAAAACTACCTATATAATCCACATCTGAATAACCTATGAGACTAAAAGATAAGTCCCTAGGATACCAAAAGCCTAAGTTTAATGTGCCATGAGAATATTTGAAAATTCTTTTAACATCATTTAAATGTGATTTTTTAGGAATGGATTGGAACCTAACACACATGCATACACTGAACATAATATCAGGCCTAAAAGCAATTAAATAAAGTAGAGATCTGAACATACCTCGATATCTCTTTTCATCTATTGTCTTACCCAATTCATCTTTGTCTAACTTGATGGTACCACTCATAGGGGTTTTTGCTACTTTGCAACTATCCAGACCAAACTTCTTGAGTATCTCCTTTGTGTATTTGGCTTGGTTGATGAAGATCCCTTCTTTGGTTTGCTTGATTTGTAGACCAAGAAAGAAGTTGAGCTCTCCCATCATGCTCATTTCGAATTCCCTAGTTGTACACTTTGCAAAATTCTCACACAGAGATTCATTAGTAGAACCAAAAATGATATCATCAACGTAAATTTGCATAATAAGTGTATTATGTTTCTGCCTTTTGACAAATATTGCAGTATCCACCTTGCCTTTTTCAAAATCATTTTTCAAAAGAAATGAATTAAGCCTTTCATACTAAGCTTTTGGAGCTTGTTTCAATCCATACAAGGCTTTATTCAATTTAAAAACATGATTAGAAAAATTATGAGACTCAAAACTAGGAGATTGTTCAACATAAACTTCCTCCGTAATTACTCCATTTAAAAATGCAATTTTTACATCTATTTGAAAGAGTTTAAAATTCATATAACATGCAAAGCCTAAAAAATCTTAATGCCTCTAATCTTGCAACAGGGGGCAAATGTTTGATCATAGTCTATGCCTTCTTCTTTGTTGTAACCGTTAGCAACCAATCTAGCTTTATTCCTAGTAATGAAACCTCGCTCATCTAAGTTATTCCTAAACACCCATTTGCAACCCATAATTGGGTGTTCTTTAAGCCTAGGAACAAGTTCCTATACCTTGTTTCTCTCAAATTGGTTGAGTTCCTCTTGCATAGTAATCACCTAACTTTCATCATCAAGAGCTTCATCAATTGATTTTGGCCCAAATTGAGAAACAAAGGCAAGATTATTATCTAAAAGATTAAATTGAGATCTAGTACTTACACCCTTAGAGGTATCACTAATAATCAAATCTTTGAGGTGATCTTTGGAGAATCTCTAATCCTTGGGTTGATCTTGACTTGCCTTAACTTCTTATTGATGTTATGGTTCCTCATCTACTTTTGATGATTCACCTTCTTCCTTATCTTTATCCTCTTTTCTTGAAGTGTCTTCCAACTCTAATTTCTTAAGGACACCTATAAGATCATCAACAAAAATACATTTCCCAATATGAAGTTTACTAGATTCATAAAAAACAACATTTATAGAGTCTTCAACTATCATAAAACTCTTATTAAAGACTCTATAAGCCTTGCTAAAGGTGGAATAACCTAAGAATATAACTTCATTGGTCCTAGAATCAAATTTCCTAACATTATCCTTGGTGTTCAATATAAAACACTTACATCCAAATACTCTTAGGTATGATATATTGGGTTTTCTATCATTCTATAGCTTATAAGAAGTTTTATTGAAAATGGGTCGTTTCAAAACTCTATTTGCAATATAACACGAAGTATTAACGACTTTGGCCCAAAAGTAATTTGGTAAAGAATACTCATTGAGCATAGTCCTAGCCATTTCTACTAATGTTCTGTTTTTTCTCTCTAGAACACCATTTTGTTGTGGTGCTCTAGGGATTGAAAAATTGTGAAAAATCACATTCTCTAAATAATAAGTTTCAAAAGCTTTATTTTGAAATTCCTTTCCATAGTCACTTCTTATAGAAGAAATGAAGTAACCCTTTTCATTTTGAATTCTTTTTGCAAAGCTTTTAAAAGCATCAAAAGTATCATATTTATAAGCTAGAGAGGATACCCAAGTCAACCTAGAGTAATCATCAACTAGGACTAGTGCATAGTATTTTCCACCTAAACTAGCACTCCTTGTAAGTCTTATCAAGTCCATATGAATAAGTTGAAGAGGCTTAGATGTACTTACAACATTTTTTGCTTTTAAGGAAGATTGATGTTGTTTCCCCATTTGGCAAGGAATACATGTTCTGTCTTTTGAGAAACTAAGCTTAGGAAGACCTTCCACTAGCTTTCCTTTAGATAAGCTTTGTAAGAGCTCCATGCTAGCATGTCCAAGTATTCTATGCCAAAGCCAAGCTTCATTACTAAGAGACATAAGACATTTAAAAGATTGATTAGCCAAATTGTCTAAGTTAATTGAGTAGGTATTACCATTTCTTTCACCTTTTAAAACAACCTCATCATCCACTAATGTGGTGACTTAGCATTCTCTAGGATCAACGGTGACTTTATTACCTTTATTACACAATTGACTTACACTTAACAAATTATGTTGTAAGCCATTAATTAATAAAACATTATCAATCAAAGAATAACTATTCTTACTAATGGTTCAAATGCCAATATCTTACCCTTGGCACTGTTACCAAATGTGACATTTCCACCTTTTTTTTCTTTTAATGCTATGAATAGCTTCCTATTACTCGTCATATGCTTAGAGCATCCACTATCCACATGCCAATTGCTTGATTTATCGGTGATTGCCATAAATCCCTACACAATACAAATAAATCATCTCTTCTTTGGTATCCAAGCATACTTGGGTCCTAAGGGGTTAGGGATTAAAGGGTCCTCCAATTTGAGGTGAGGCTTCCTAATGTGGCAAAAAATATTAAAATGTATATACCTCATGTAATAATGATATTGGAGTTTAGACTTGTGAGTCTTTCTCCTATGTACAACCTTAGTATGGGTAGGCGACCTTCACATACTTTAGTTATGGGAATGTATGCAAGTGCATGAGTGATGAGAATTATAAGAGAATTTTCTATAATTGTATGGGCGAGCATGTTTCTTGTTGTATATATAAGCATCATTTGCTCTTTAAGCCTTGGGGGGGCCTTTCTTTTACCCTTAGGCATAGGCAACTTAGTGCTAGGAGCACCTCTCTTCCCCATGATCTCAATACTTGAAGGTTGAGGTGTTGATGCTCTAAATGTAGTGAGTGAAGAAGTAGATGAGAAGGCTCCATTGAAGCCTAAACCATGCCTAACTAAAGGAGGTTAGGATTGTAGGTTTATAATGGAAAGGAATGGAATGGATTGGTTTAAAAAATATTTTGGTGTTTGGATAGAAGTGTTTGGAGTGGAATGGATTGGTTTGAGAGGTTTTGGCAAACCAATCCATTACCACCCAAACCAATAAATTAAAACACCCCAAATTGGGGTGTTTCAACGGGTTCAAAAGGCTATTTAGTCATGCAATTACATATTTGCCCTTGGTTACTTGTGATAACAATTTGCTTCCTTTCACTGAACCCACAGCAGAAGACACAGCAACAATTTGCTTCCTCTCACCGAACCCACAGTAGAAGACACACCAATAATTTGGAATCAACTTTTTCAATCAACGGCGATCGTTCTCAGCGACTGAGATTTGAGGTATGGTCGTTGTCCCAATTGTTTCTTTCACTCTCTCTTTCCTTTGTCGCTATTATTGCCAAGAATCTGTAACATGTTATTTTTTAAAATATTCAGAAACTTGTTGCTTTGTATTTCATGATTTTTGTTATTGATATGTGTGTGAGGTTTTATTTGTTTGCAGCACTGACAAAGAAGTTTTGGATATCAAATTACTTGAGTATCATATCATTGTTTTAGTTGACTTATTATTGAGATCTATGTGTTATTTCAGTTGTGAGATTGTTTGAGATTAGCTTGAGTTTGAGATTGTTGCTTCAGGTTTTTCCTCCCATTTTTTGGTGTATGTATACTTATGGAAACTGATTCAATGAAAACCCAGAAAAATGTATACATTCATAACCCCTCCCAAAAAAAAAAAAAAACTATTTTCTATTTTGGAGAACTGGTTATATATATATATATCCTGAGTTGGGAACCAGTATAATAGTTTTTTGTGATCAAAGTTGGTTCCCAACTCAGTATATATATATATATATATATGTCCTGAGTTGGG